>JACXSJ010004038.1:0-16719 GCA_014851325.1 Pentalonia nigronervosa
TCCAATTGTTCAAAAAAAAAAAAAAAAAAAAAAATACTAGCTATTTTATGCTATATATTAGCTACCACCAGGTTGAGAATTGTTAGTATAGAGGACCCTCATTCAAAATTAATATTCATTATTTTATAATAAGGAAATATTCAAATAGATATATGTGGTAAATATACTTTTCTCCATATAACCTCCTAAAATGATAAAAATTGTTTTGCATAAAACCATTTCACATAGTATTCCATATTTTATTTTTAGTGTTACCCCAAGTCATACCCCTACATTGGATATGCTTATTACTACATCTAATTTTATATTAATAATAAAACCAATATCTATTATTATATTTGTCCCAATCACTTTAATATTCAAAATGACACATGTGTTAAATAAATACGTAGTAGGATCAAAAAGTTCCCGGAATTTCATTTTATTTTTTTATGTATACAATTTAAATATAAATCTACTTAATCTCCTTCAAAGTATTGTCCTTCAGCACAGACACACTTATTCCAACGACTTTGTAACTGCTGGAAACATCTTTGGTATCCCTCTATTGGAATAGCCCTGAGATTTGCTGTTGCGTTAACTTTAATGTCTTCAATCGTCGCAAAACGTTCACCTTTGAGTCCAAGTTTTAGATTTGGAAACAGCCAGAAGTCACATGGAGCAATGTCTGGCGAATACAGGGGTTGTGGAATTGTAGAAATGTTTTTATCCGTTAAAAATTGCCGAACTGTAAAAGACGAGTGGCACGGTGCATTGTCATGATGCAAAAACCAACCATTTTCTCATTTTCTTTGCCTTTTTCCCCGAATTAAATCTCTTAAACGCTTTAAAACTTCAATATAAAAACTTGAGTTGACTGTCCATTAGGTACAACTTCCCAGTGAACTAACCCTTCATTGTCGAAGAACACAATCAACATGACCTTCAATTGTGCCACTCCGCTCTTCGTCTTCGAGTGACTCTTGACCATTTTTGAACCGTTTAAACCAATCATAAACTGCTGTTTTCTTTAATGCTTCATCGCCATAAACTGTTTTCAAACATTCAAGCGTCTCTGCAGCAGTTTTTCCAAGTTTAAAACAAAATTTAATGTTAGCGCGTTGTTCAAATTGTGACATTTTGAAAATATGCGTAAACTCCGTTTCGTATGGACACGATTATGACTCACATAAGACTAATGTAATTTTAACGACAAAACCTACCAGATAGCTAATAATGTCTACTTTTAATTAAAATAAACAGATATTTGATAAGAAAAATAGTTTTTTTTCTATAAATAAATTCCGGGAACTTTTTGATCCTACTACGTAAATAATAGTAACATAACATAATCATAAAATCAATAACAACATCATTATGTTTTTTTTAGTGGAGTGGACTATTGATGATTTATCCATAAAACTGAATATTCCAGTAGAAACTATACAACGTTATATTATTTTCTGGATAAGCTATGTATGATTACTGTTTTAGTATAAATAATCTTGTATCATTAATCAAAATTATTATTACAGGGTATATTAATAAGAAAGTCAACTAATATATTTACCTTGTCACACAATTTACCCGACAAAGCAACAACTGATCAAATAACTCAAAGCAGGATAAATAAACAAACTGTTATTGAAGATGATGGTACAGCAGAGAGTGCTGTACTTTCGGCTCAAGAACAAAGAGATGAATTATTACAGGTATTTATATTAATACTCGTATACTTTTTTCAGCTTAAGAATGCCCAAATTCATGCATTCCATCTTAATGGTTGGACCATCTTTGCTAAATTCAGGTGAGTTGTAATTGGTCACTAGTGAGCTATGGTATCAGTAGTGTGGACATCCTGAATAGATATTCTGAATAGATAATAGTACCTATATACTAGCTCTAAATTGTAATTTTTTTAATACTTATTTATCTTTAATTAGGAATTATGGTCATCCCTGAAGAATGTCTTAAGAAATCAACTTTCTGTGTCAATAGAAAAAATTCAACAAATTTGTAAGGCGTTTTCTACTGATATAAGTGATGATAGAGAAATTAATAAAACAGAACTTTGTACTTTACTTAATAATAAAATCAAAGAACAACGTTTAACTCTCTCAAATGGTATATATACACTAGTTGAATAATATAAATGTTATAGGTAATATGAAAAATCTTTCTTTTGAAACTTGCTGTTCTTTGTTTTATGAATAGAAAACTCTAAACTTATGAATTACACGATGGTTAGGTAAAATAGCCTAGTACCTACATTTGATATACATTCATGAATTTAGGTAATTCACTTTCCATTACACTTAAGTTATTTATAATCATTTTAAATTAAAGAAAATTATTCATAAAATGGATCCAATAATTTAAGTCCTATTGATGAACTACCTACACTTAAATAATGATCATTATATAATATTCTATAATCTATTTATATTTTCACCCTTAAAAGGTATCTATTTTGATAGTTATTCATTGTTTATAAATAAAAATATACATATTAAAACTAAAAATGAAAAAAAAAATATTATAAATCTTAATTCATAATGAAAAATGTCTTTATATTTTTAAATTGTGTCATGGCAATCTTATTAAATATCATAAAAATAATAGACAGAATATTTATATGTTGAAAACAAAAAAAAATATTTTTAATCACATGCTATAAACATTAAAAAATAATATATACTATTTCCGTGGTAATATTTTATTAATTAGTTAATTTAAATTGTTTGATGTGGTAACTTTTATTTTATACTTCTTGTTTTTATTCACATGTGAAAATATTTTTAAGGTCAAATTTAATTTTTATACAAGTTTGCTTTATGATATATTGTGTTATTATTTACTCTATTGATGCATTCCATATATTTGATTAATTGAAAGTCTAATTATATTTGTTAAACTTAATTAAAAATGTATACAACTTGCATTTATATAGACAAATGTGTATTTGATGTGGCTATAATAATATGTAGGCCTTACATAATATATATTATTAATAATAAGAAAGTTATTTATGTTATAATATATTAAATGTTTGATTTAAACTTAATTTTAGGATCTTATTCATAGTATAAATATATATTTATTGTCCGTGTTTACATAAGTAATTTATTAAAAAAAATATATAACACAAGTACTTTATTCACACAACAAAATAATGTGTTTTTTTTTTAAATTTAAAAACTATTTATTTATTATGATCACAGTTATCTATTCAGGTTGGAGCACGCTGCTGTGCTGCTCCTTGTTTGCCAATTGTCTATGAGATGAACTATTATTAGCTTAAGTAGTTACTAGGCCTGTTTGGCTTGTACTGTAAATAACTGTGACTCTGTGTCAGCCTGCTTGTTTATTGCTTATAAATTATAAATCTGTAGGTATTTATGTTCTGTTTCTGTGTTGAGTATTGAGATTTGTAAATTTTTTAAGTTCACTTTTTTGTATATAAACATGATACATAATATTTTAACAGTGGCCAACTGCTTTGTAGTGGGATGTACGTCTGGATATAAAAGTAACCTACAGTGGCGGCGCCAGGTAGGGCCATGGCCCTACCTGACCTTCGACATTATAATATAGTAATTTTTCATTAGCAGAAAAAATAGTATAAAAGTAAAATAGTAAAAATAGTATTCATCGAATGTAATTAAGATTAATCTACTATTATAATATATAATTATATGATAATTGATAACACTATCTACCTAAGACCTACTCATATCTATAATTTATTGGTATTACCACAAATTATGATAGTATGGACCCAAAAATGTAAGATATTTACACCATTTAATACAAAATGAAATTATTCATATTTCATATTATTTCCACCATGATTTATCAAAAATTTTCAAGAAAATAAATAATCAATATTTTTGTTTAATCAAGACTGATGTATCTAAAACAAAGCAACTATCGACAATGACATATTTTTTTCAAGATTAAATAAAAAAGAGATTTAAAATTTGAAAATGATAATTATTAGCTTATACAATATATAAATTGTATTTTTTTTTTTGCTTAAATCTTATTTTTTAATAGCCTGACCTTATAATTGTTGGCCTTCTATTGGCCCTACTTAAAATCCTGAAATCCTGGCGCCGCTATTAAAGCAACCAGGAAAAAGTAACTTAATTTTCTGTTCTTATGAAGATAACGTTTATCAAGAAAAGTGGCAGAAAGCTATTCAAAGAAAACATTGTGAATGATAAAACTCATGTTTGCTCAAAATATTTTAAAAATGAGCATTTGGTTTGTTTTTGGGAGTTTGATGGAGTAAAGGTAATTAAAAGAAAATACTGGAGTAAAGGATTGAATATTAATAACTACCTATATTGAAATAGTTAAACATACTCACTAGTCATTACTCATTAGTACTAAACACACACAAGTGAGCATGTATAAATGTATAATTAATATTTTGTAGGTACCTATGTATAATAATTAAGGTTGGGGTTTGATGCACTTTATTCGATGCTAGTCTTATGACATGCATGTTTTATATATTTGTAGAATAAGAAGTTTTAGATTCTGAACGGATTGAAGAATGTATTGATTTTACAATGCTGTGTGTTTTTTTTTGTGTGTCTGTCACAATGTTTTAGTGCAGTAAAAGTGCTACGATTTTCTTCATCGGCATCTTTTCTGATAGTTTCTAGTTGGTTTCTAGTTGGTATAGTTGGTACTTTGAGGATCAAAAGTATCATAAAATATATTTAGTAATACAGGCTGACACAAACAGTCTTTGCTCACACCCGTTTTTCGTATACAATGATTTTAAATCATTGAATTTAAATTTAACACATTCATTTCAGTGACCCCGCCTCTAGTAGAATAGGCACATCTGTACAGCAGAGCGGTACCTACTTGCCCACCTTTTTTTAGATTCTAAGCGAAGCGAAGGATGTATTGATATTACAATAGTGAAATTTTATCACAGTACATTGTTGATGTGTTAGTATGGATGACTATTTACTTTTTGTCTTTATGATAATATTTTTAGTAATATAGCTTAATGTTCAATACGATTGTTTGCTTAACCTTTTGAATATCTCAGTGTAAATACACGAGAAGTTGATAATATGTTGGTATCATGACAATATAATATATTTATATTTTTACAATAATATAATATACTCAATGGTAATATTTTACGGATCACTCGATAATTTACATATATTCAATTGTTTGTATTTAATCGCAATATAATTACATTTAACATTTTCTTGAAAATTAAAGTTCGAGACCTTGAATATTTAATTATAATACATAAGCATTATTAATTAGCAGTAAACCAATAAATTATTATACAGGACTATAAAGTAATCGCGTAGTACTAGGCCTATGTCGATGTATCGATTAATCGTTTTTCATGCTAGATAGCGTCGTTAAATCAATAAATTTAAATATATATATATAGATTAATTAGATATATCGATACAATCGAAAATACATCGATTTATCTGGCACCCAACATATTTATTCTTATTATTTTAATGTTTTAAGTGAAGTTGACTGACTTATTTAATACTTTTTCTATAAATATAGAATTATTCTCATTTATTTTCTGTCGCCACTCTTAATCTTGATTTTTACGTTTTACGGATCCGTTCAAAAAATTACAATCCGTAATAATCGATTAAGTAAAATCAATGTTAGCACTTTATAAAGTTACTTTTTTCAACAAAAATCTTAAAATACAATTTTAAACAACCCGGATTTTAGTGTTAAATGCCCCAAAACCCCTAAAATGATTTTGAAAATGATTAAATGACCTAAACTAGAAAAATTGTTAAAAATGTAAAATAAAGACTTCTGATTCTGATTTAAAAATACATGAAACGCATATATGTTATAAAACTAGCATCGTGTATCTAGCTTTAGAAAACAATGCAAAGTGCATCAAAATCCCAGCCCTAGTTATTACTATAAAAATATGTATTATATTAAGAGCCCAGGGTTCTTCTCTGATGAAGTGGACGATAATGTGATTACTGAGTTCTGTGCATTGAGGGCGAAATCGTATGCATATAACATATATGCTAGAGAAGAGAATAATAAAAAAGATAAAGTAGACAGAGTAGGAGGTGAAGAGATTAAGACGTAAGGGATCCAGTCTCATGTGGTTAAAAACCACATGACTCTTGAAGACCATAGAAAGAATTTGTTCAGTGATGGTGGAGTGGAGGCTTTTACGGAGAACGTATCAATTAGATCGTTTAACCACCAACTCATAACGATTAAAACAAAGAAGTTGACTTATAACAGCTATGATGATAAGAGGGTAGTGCTAGAAGACAAAATAAACACACTAGCCCATGGGCACTATAGTATAGAGTGAGTTAATACAATTATATATATATTTTTTAAATATTGTACTGATTCAATTTTTAAATTTTATAGGAATGATGAACCTGTTGAGGAGACTGTTATATGGCCAGAACTTGATTTTGAGGTGGATGGTGAAGGACCTAACTGGTCAGATTTTGATAAAGATTTTATGCGGAAGCTTCTACAACATATTACCAAATAATTGTACCACTATTTTAAATAACTATGCTATGTACCTGGCGATACATAACTTTTATGACTATTAATAAATCAGCAATGACCTCGCGGGTGAGAGGGAAGGATGTACGTTTCAACATAAACCACTATATAAATAACAACTAAACCGTAGACACATTGGGAAAAGACAAAGTTAGACCGACTGTAAATTAACATAGGAAATTCTGAGAATAGGACCAGAGAAATCGCACACCTAAGACGGCAAGTAATAAAATTAATAGTAGAAAACACGCTGAAGAATATACTAGTGCGAGACTAACCAGCAGCAAGCCAATAATGCTTAAATCACGAATATCGGGTTTGATAATAAAAAACGGCCTCGAACAACCAGTGATTCTGAGAAATTATCTAACTAAATAGGGACGAGCAAATTAAATAATATAATATCATTTTACAATATTATATTATATTACTAAAAATACTAGGAATTGAGATAATACTGTCGCATCCGGCGAATTATCACCACTCGTCGACAAAACGTGGGCAGATGGCTATTTATGGAACTAGTATACACGATAAAACAAATGAGGTCAACGCTATCTTGTTAGGACGACCGTAGGTACCGATAGGAGGAGCAGCCAATATATAAGGGAGCCCGAATCGGCATCAATTCAGACGTGAATCTGCTAGGCTACAGAAAGCACCTTCACGCCAGTCATTTTTCTAAATTATAATAAATCAGTCATCAGAATATTAAACAGTTTTTACAATTTATTTCAACACCGCGACTTCAAAGCTCCTTTTCGTCCATTCACAACTCCTCGTCCTCTGATTGGACCATATCATTTGGCGCAGTCGGGTTTAGGAGTCCTTACCAGGAGGAAAATTCATCACTGAATCACCGTTGAGAGACTGATCACCTTTCAACAACTCCAAGGAGGAACCTTTTTCATTGGAACACTCAGAGACAACAAGGAGTCGAAAAAAAAAACGAAATGGACGCACCAGCAACTATTTCAGCCGGGAGTCTTGTATTGTGAGTTAATTTTTTTTTATGAACAAAATTTTGTAATAGTCTGTCACGTCTCCTTTGGACGAAAGTCCATCGTAAAAAAATTTTTTTTTTTTGTGAAGGTGTATATATATATATATTATTCAGGGGAATAAATATTTTAAAAAAAAATAATAATAAAAAAATTATAGTTGTTCTATAAAGTGAAAAAAAAATATATAGGTACCTATTATATTCAACATAAAACAACAATTTAAGTATATCTATGGATAAATGAGAATTAATCGATTAAAGTTGATAAAAATATATTGAGAATTTTATTAAAAGCAGTTAAGACCTTAATTTGTGTATTTGGGAATTTTATTAAATGGGCGAGTAGGTCCTTGTATTTTAAGAATTATTGAGATTTTATAAAAGGCTAGAGGTAAGTCCTTATTTTGTGAATTTAATTAGAGACATTGAAGTCCGAGAATATTTAATTGAGAATTAAAAGTGAATTATTGGGAATATTGAAATAAATAATTGAGTAAATAAATTGTGCGCACAGAGATTTCATAAAGAAGTATTTAAAAAAGAATTATATATTAGAAAATATTGAGATATCGAAAGGGGGAAAATTAAATAAAGTTACGGCTAGCCTAGAATAAGTATTAGTAATAATTAGCATAGAATAAGTACTATTTAAAAGCAGTTAGAATAAAAAAGTAATAAGTAGGTCAGAATAGTAATAAATATTATATATGAGTCATTCTAGTGAAGCTGACGAATAATAATAATAGTAATATATAAAAATATTTTTTTTATATATAGAAAAAAAATACATAATATAAATTAGCAATAAAGTAATTATTTTTTTAATGGCACGTGTCATAAGACAAGATATATCGATAATATAAAATAATATATATTGTCACAATATAATATATATAAATAATAATAAAATAATTTAATTTAAAATAATAATAAAATAATTTAATTTAAAATAATAATATAATAATTATAAAATTTAATAAATAGATATAAAATATTTTTAATTTAAAATAATAATAATATATATAAATTTAATAAATTGAAATTAAATATTTTAAGAATAATAATAAACTTGAAAATTAAATAAATAAAATAAAAGTATTTTTTTTTTGAAATAAAAAATTGTTAAATGAAGATAAATTGATGAATAAAGATTCAGAGGAAAGTAAAATAAACTCAAGTGAAGAAACAAAAGAAGTAAGTGTACAAGTTAAAGAAAACGAAAATACAAGTAATCTAGAGAGAGTAGATACATTAAATTATTTAAATATAACGGAAAATTATCAGGAATCGTCAGATTCTGATAGAATAAAACATTTTAAAGCATTTAGAAATAACGAATTATTAAATACAACCATAAAAGAGGGTTCACCTGTAGTACGCGAAACGAGTGTTATAGGAACGCGTACAAAAGAAGGTATAATACACGTTGAGTTACCTACGCCGACGCGTAAATGTAGAGTAAAAACAAGCGAATTAAAAATGGATTTCGATAAAGCTATCGCAATGATTCCGATATGCACGGGAGCAAACAATGTGGCCGAATTTATAAATTCGTGTGACATTGCGGTTAAATCAGTAGAAAAAGATAAATTAGAATTATTAATAAAAATAATAAATTCCAAATTAGCTGGAAATGCTTTACAGGCATGTACATTTCGCGAAACAAATACGTGGGAAGGCATAAAATCAATTTTAAAGGGGGCATTCGAATATAAAGCATCGGAAAGAACTTTAACATTGGGATTACAATTTGCACGTATGAAAGATAACGAATGTGTCGCGGAATATGCAAGTCGAATCGATGAATTATATTACAAGTTGTGTACGTTAGCATCAGAAAAACTTAGTGAAATTGAGGCTAAAGTATATAAAGGGCAATTAAAAAACCAAGCATTAATAATATTCGTTAACGGGTTACCAACTCATTTAAACCTAGCATTAAAGGCTAGAGATCCTAAGACATTGGAAGAAGCGATGCAAGTTGCGAAAGACGAGGAAACCGAATATAACGCAAATTTAGATGTGGAAAAATTAAGGAAGAATTTAGAAAGACAAAGTTTGAACGGAAGAAATGTATTAGAGAGAGAAATTGCACCACAAAACATTAATAATAATCAAAACGGCGGATTAAATAATTTTAATGGACGAAATAATAATAATGGCTATAATACATTAATAAAAATTTTAATCAAAACGGATATAATAATAATGGACGACAAAATTATAATAATTTTAATCGGAATAATAATAATCAGAATAGGATGACACCTAATACTGGTTGTTTTATATGTGGTAGAACGAATCATTTTGCGCGAGATTGTAGACAGAGACTTATGAATCAAGGACAAAATTTTAATGTAAATCGACAACAAAATTCGAATAATAATAATAATAATATACGCAGAATTAATAATAACATAGTCAACGAGGGATCGTTACATTGTACTTATTGTAACAGAAGAGGTCATGATATTAATAATTGTTTTACGAAGCAAAGTAATGAAAGAAATAGTACAAATTTGTCGGGAAACGGAATAGTGCCAAACTTGAGTGGAGTAAGATTGGTACACCAAATAATCGACGCAGAATCTCCACTAGAAAATGTTTCCATGTCACAGCAGTTATAAAACGAAATCACATTACAGTACAATCACCTTGTTCTAATACCGAAAAATTTCAATTATTATTTGATACGGGTAGCGATTTGAATTTAATAAAAATTAATAAATTAAAAGGCAATATAGAAATAAACGAAAAAGATAAAATTTATTTACAAGGCATAAACGAAAAGATTGTGCCAACGATAGGCAAAGTAAAAATAACATTAGTAATAAATAAAACCGAATTTAAAACAGAATTTTTTGTAGTAGATAAACAATTTCTGGTCGATAAGGATGGAATCCTTGGACACAAGTTTTTAGTAGAAAATAACGCTGTAATAGATATCGCGAATAATATATTAGCAATAAAAGATAAAGAGGAAATAAGTAAAAATGAGATATGTTTTACATTAAAACCGCGAACGGAAACGATAGTCAGTATTCTGATTGCAGACCCAGATATGGAAAATAAAAATATTTTAATTAATTAACAACAATTAGTGGAGGATGTGTATTGCGCAAATATATATAACACGGTAAAAAATGGAATGATTACAGTTAGTGTATTCAACGTATCAGAGATTCAACAAGATGTCAAATTATGTCAGATTCATAAAATATCGTATGAATATAATATTGACGCAAATATAAATAAAATAAATGACATAAATAATAGTAATGAACGCGTAAGCAAGATAAAAAATTTAATTATAAGCGACCATTTAAATGATAAAGAGCGTGACTCAATAATAAAAATTTGCATATAATATGCCGTGATATTTTATTTAGAAAATGATTATTTAACAATGACTATTGCTGCTGAACACGCAATTAAACTACCAGCAGACCAACCACCGATATACCAAAAACCGTATAGGTTACCGCATACGCAAATGCAGATTATTGAAAAAGAACTTTGAAAAATGAAGGAAAACGATATAATTGAACTTAGTATGAGTCCGTTTAATGCACCACTGTTATTGGTAATGAAAAAAGCAAATGCATTAGAGAAAGAAAAATTTCAAATAGTAATAAATTTCAGAGTATTAAATAATGTAACCTTAAACGAATTTCACCCATTACCAAATATTACTGAAATATTAAATCAGTTGGGTCATTGTCAACTCTTTTTATTGATCGATCTTAAATCAGGGTATCACCAAATAAGTTTAGCAAGGATTCTAGAGAGTGTGTACACTTGCTCCGTAACTGTTGTCTGCAACACACGTATCGGCAATCCATGTACGCAGTTTCTTTTGTTTTCTCCTCTTAAGTCCAACCAATTTAGCTTTGAGTAGTGTCGAAAAAAGCTGGATATCGGCCTATGTATTCTCCTGTCATCATCACCACGGAATTTCAACTTCTCAAGCCCAAATCATCTAAAAATCAGTAATTACAATTACTACACGTCTATATCTACGGTATCTTCATAATAATAGTTGTCCGTGCTCCCCGGCGTTGCCGGTGGCAGCAAATTATCTAATCTAACCAAAGTCGCGATAACGTTAAAACGCATATTGAATCACAACAATAATATAAATAATACTAACCCGAAAAATAAAACCTCAATTAAAAATAAACCAAATCCGCTTCGTCCAATCACATACAGAGTGCATAAAGTGATGTGTTCGATAACTCCGATATGGGCATAGAAGATTCTGTAAACAATTTTAAAAAAAACGGCTATTAGAATATCTCGTCATCTGACCAACCTTCCACAAATAAAATAGCTAAGACAACTCAAAAATGTATATTTTCATCAACAAACAGATATTCTTGCCTCAACGTTGAGGACTACCCTGTGATAACAAACCCACTTCAAAATTCATTAAATGAAACATCAGAAAATATTAGTGAACTTACTAAACCTCCATCTTCTATACCACCAATTACTGTTCAAGGGGTTGATTTTGTTGCGCTTCGAGAAGATTATCTCAAGTCACTCGGTTCAGAAAATTTCTTATTTAAATCATCATCCAAAGATTTTAAAATCCTCACTAAGAATTCTGATTTATATAGAGCTGTGATAAAGTATCTTAATGAAAAAAAGCCAAATATCACACTTACCAATATCGTGAAAATAAAGCTTTACGTGTTGTTGTGAGTAATATTTAACCCTTCACCCCATTAAATGAAGTTGGAATCGCCATTCGAGAAATCAGCTTCACAGTACGTCAAGTTGCTAATGTTCATTACAAAGTAACGAAAAAAAATTTGCCTCTCTTCTTTGTCAATCTCGAACCAGCTGAAATCAACAAAAACATATTCCATGTACATCCCTTCTTCACACCAAAGTTCGAATTGAAGAACTACATAAACGTCGAAAAATAATCCAATGCCAAAATTGTCAGAAATACGGCCACTCCAAAAGCTACTGCTCTCACCCACCTCGCTGCGTCCGTTGCGCTGAATATGAAACGTCTTCATCTTGCACCAAATCCATAGATCAACCTCCAACATGCGTTCACTGTGGAGGAAGTCATCCAGCAAACTACCATGGATGTACTGTTTACAAAGATCTACAAACATTTCACAAAAATTCCAAAACTACAAATAAACGAAATTTTAATTCAAACTATAATATAAATGGGGGTAATTCACTAGTGATGGGACAGTATTCGGTCAACCCAATCTAAATTTAAATAATACCAAGGTATTCCCAAGTCTTCTGGTTAACATGTTTCACTCTTAAAACATCAAAGATAAATCAAATTACAACAAAAAAAAAATCATTACAATTCAAATGTGCTTAATACTCAACCCGATAACAATTTAACCTCACAATTATCCTCATTCCTATCAAAATTAAAATTAGTAACAAATCCTTTAATTCAACTCCTCACTACTGTCATAAATAAACTAATTCTAAAAGATGATAAATAAACAAGCAAACGTAAACTTCCTTAGAATTTTTCTTTGAATCACAAACGGTCTTAAACTTCATGAACCTGAACTGTTCAACCTATTCACAGAAAAACATGGACATTACACTTATCTCAGAAACTCACTGCACTCCAAATACTAAAAACTTTTTCCCCGGATACAACATATACCAAACCGACCAACCTAATGGCTCTACTCATGATGGCTCGACTATTATAATTTAAAAAAAAATACAATACCAACAATTACTTAATTACAAAACTAATACTATTCAAGCCACAAACATCTTATTGACTCTGAACTATATTCCCACAACTATATCCGCAGTTTATTGTCCATCAAGGCCTGCAATATCATTCAAACATCTCTCCCAATTTCTAAACTCACTCGGCCGCTCATTTCTTATTGGCGGAGACTTCAATGCCAAGCACTCACAATGAGGCTGCTTGGTTGATAACACCAGAGGAAGGCTCTTTCAAAATATCATACGGAAAACAAGAATAACATTCATATCTCCTCCGGGGCCTTCCTACTAGCCTTCACACCACAACCGGCACTCTGATATTTTAGATTTTTTTTTAACCACAATCCCAAGACATATAACCTATTCCATAAAAAATCTAGTTGATCCAGCATGCGACCACAGTCTAGTTCTTCTAAATCTCAATTGTAAGATTTTCTACAATTCTCCCTCTTCTTCCTTAGCGAAAGGCCCAGTCAATTGGAGCTCCTTTTCAAAAAATCTAGAAAATGTCACTAACCTAAAATTCTCACTTAAGTCGACCGACCAAATTGATGAAGCAGCGCAAAATCTAACGACTTCAATTCAAACCGCTGTTTATAGAACATCATATGTCAAAAATACACTTGACAACTCAAAATATAATATGCTCCCTCCCCAAATTCAAAAATTAATAGTTTAAAAAAGAAGAGTTCGCTCGTGCTGGCAAAGGTCCAACCTACTCTCTGATGAAAGATTATTAAATAATCCATCAAATTTAATCAAAAAACTCATTATAAAAAACAAATTTAACTTTTTCCAAGAAAAATTTCAGTTACTTAATTCTAATTACGGTTCACTATGGAGAACTACTAGAACTAATAGCCTCGGCCCCTTGGTACGAACAAATGAATCCTTACACAAAGATCAAAAAATCCCAGCAGTTGACCAATTAGCTAAATTATATTATACCAGATTTCACTCTAAACTACAACCCCATTCCAATCCTTTAGTCTCTCACCTAGCATCACGCACTCTTTCTGACAATCCATCACGTCACCTCAAAAGAAATTGATGCCGTAATCTACTAAAATGAATTAAAATAAATTACCGGAGGGTATCATCGCTGGTTGATTTCCCTCATCTTATGCTTCATGTGTTGTTTTATTATGTACATAGTATATATCAGTCATCTTATTTACTTATTGTGTTATGAAATACAGATTTTAAATTTCAAAAATAAAATAAAAAAAAAGACAGAATGTACAGCCTTTTTGATAAATCAAAGACACTATCAATTCAAAAGACTAGTCATGGGACTCACATCGGCATCAAGTACGTTTGCACGTATGATGGCAAATGTTCTATCAGGACTAATTGGAGTAAAATGTTTAGTATACCTGGACAATATAATAATATAGGCTAAAAATTTAAAAGACCATAATAATAAATTAATCAATGTATTCGAGAGTTTACGTATATATAATCTAAAAATAGAACCAAATAAATGCAAATTTCTTAAGAAAGAATGGCTATTCTTAGGACATATAATTTCGTAACACGGAATAAAACTAGATTTAAATAAGATAACTGCGGTTATGAAGTTTCAGACACCAAATAATGTAAAAAAAATAAAAGGATTTCTAACTCTAAGCGGGTATTATCGAAAGTTCATTAAAAATTATAGCTCTATAGCAAAACCAATGACAAATTTATTAAAGAATGATGTAAAATTTGATTAAGATGATAAATTTCAACAATCGTTCGATAAATTAAAAATAATACTTTGTTCAGAACCAATATTGCAATATCCAGATTTTACAAAAGAATTTATATTAACGACAAATGATAATGGAAAAGCGTTAGGAGCTATTTTATCGCAAAGAAAAATAAGAAGTGACTTACCAATTTCGTATGCATCGCGGAAAATTAAATAAATCTGAATCAAATTATTCGACAACGGAATTAGAATGCTTAGCAATTGTATTCAGAGTAAAACATTTTCGACCATATCTCTACGGCAGAAAATTTACAATTTTTACTGACCACCGACCGTTATCGTGGTTGTTTAATCTGAAAGATCTATTATCTAAATTAACAAGATGAAGAATCGAGTTAGAACAATACACATATAAGATTAAATACAAACCGGGAGTACAAATCGCAAACGTAGCCGCACTAAGTCGTATGTAAACTATTAAAGAAATTAAGGACCAAAGTCACTTGAATTTTATGAAAAAATCGGAAACAATTATTGTAGCAAATGAAAACATAAAATAAGTACATGGTGATTTATTAGAACCACCAGACGAGTATCAGAAGTACATAGTATCGGAAATAGAGAAATATTATAATTTCAGATTAGGAATGAATAACGAATTGAAACTAAAATTCGGGATGGATAAAATATTAAAAATAAAAAAAGGACGTAGGTTATAAGGACGTAAGTTGTAAAATTTAAATATGAAAAGAGATATGTAATATTTTTAATAAGAAAAAATAAATAAAAACAACAAGCAACGTACAAAAATATGCATCTTCCACTGCTAAGCCTAAAGTATTTTTGTGAAAAGCATAATTTAAATAAATTAGCCATGAACCAATTAGGGCGTAAGGACAGATTGGAATGTGCAATCTATAAACTAAGATAGATAGGATAAATAGTCCTAAAAATAAGTAAGAATGCGAAAGGAAGCATTCGAAAAGAATTACAATTATTACGTCCAGATAGACAAGTAAAGAAAAATATATATAAACACTTGAAACGTAGTTTTAACGAATTAGATAATAACTAATTATATATACATGTACTTAAGGAAATACATTAATATTATATAAAATGGTGAAAGAAAAATATATATATCGTATATATATATCTATATTGTATCAATTAAATGTATGACTCCATACATCTAGGCCTTTAACAAAATTATTACTATCAGTAGAAAATGCAAGACACAAATAACAGAATAACTGTTTTGGATTTTTATTATAGGTTAACCATTTTCTTTCAGAGCCATTACTTCTAAAGAAAGCTTTTTGAAAATTAAATGGAATTTCCTCATTTAATTTTAGTTTTTGAGGATGATGTTTAAAAAATTGATTCAGCTGTGTAATTTCAGGTTTTTTGAATATATCTAGAAGTCCAGATTAAAAAAATAAAAACAATTTGATCATTTACATACTACCATAGACACAAAAACATATTATGGCCTAATCAAAATTTATAGTTAGAATAATTTTAAAAAAAGTTTAAAAAAATAAATTTAAGAAAAAAAACTCCTTTATAATATTATATATTTGACATTTGTAATCAAAATTATTTTTGCCTATGAGCCTGTATATGCCAAAAATTTGTTTCCTAAATTTAAAAAAAAACTTACCAGGTATAAGTTCATTGCTCAAAAATTGTTGATGATCATTAGATTCAATTATATTCAAGCCAATATTTGCATTATCTTTATTTCCAA
>JACXSJ010004039.1:0-16710 GCA_014851325.1 Pentalonia nigronervosa
TTCGAATTATCGAGTGACTACTGTATAAAATATATACTACTACATATATAATATAAATTAAAATATACTTGAGGACTGTCAAGGTTATAAAAAAAATGATTTAATAAAAACAATCAGCCAATCAAGACATTTATATACATGTATAGAAAAAAAACAAATTATATTTTCATATTTAATTACAACCCATAATTTATATATTTATAACATGTGCTGAATAGGAGTGTCATATCCTCCCAAACACCCCCCTGCATATGCCATTGATTGTTGATGATTATCATTGTCAAGTATTTTAAAATGCTATATAATATTATTATTTGTTGTGCATCATGTTTTTTTTTAGGACATCCCAGAAAAAGTAAGTTATTGTTGTCTCGGTGAATATTTACCAGTTATCATAATGCGTATTATAGTATTGTACAACCTTTAATGTTGTTTATTGTAATGACTCGTCACAGGTACTTTACCGTAATAAAATGAAATAAACAAAAAAGATTTGAAAGAATATAGCAGGTAGGTATGCCATATTTTCCGATAGGTAACATACTACACAAGTACAGCATTTTTATTTCTTGTTGGTTTATTCCAGTCGCACGCTTGTTTTAAATTAGGAATTATTTTTGACTTATATGGTTATATAATTAAACTAAGGCAAAATTACTCAATTTAGTCAAACCTTTTAAATTTTAATTTTCAAGTTAGATAATCATGCTAAAAAGATATAAATATCCCTTAGAAAAATGAGGAAGGATATTATATTCATTCATTCTACTACTTTTAAGTTACCTAGATCTTTAAAAAATGTTTTCTACTAATAATTTTTTTTTTTTTTACCAACTTTCATCTGTTCTATGAAAACTATGTCATTTTGTAAAGGTATTTTTTAACACATACGACCTAATACCTATACATTTTTAAAAATAAGTAAATTGTTTGGCACACTTGTTCTATGATTAATTTTGGTTATTTTGTTACACCCTTACACGTAAAGCTAAATTTTTCAAGCCTTTATTTTGAATATAAATTTTTCAAATTTCAATAAGATGTTGAATTTAATGTTTTTCTAACATCAATCAAAATTGTTTAAATAATACGGTGGCACCATTTTGGGGGTGTCAACGTGTATTTTGGTACTCTTATTTTTTTTTGCGTCTTATGGCCTACCATCTAATTTACTATAACGCTCTAATTAAAGTTAAAATATATCAAAATCCTAATGCGTATATTATATATATATGAATAGGCAATGTACTATGTTACTGATATAAAAGCCATTTCCAATTTACAATTTCTTTAATTCATCATTATATATACATAACACTTCAATCCCATTTATTATGCGCCTTAAATATACATAAAATACATATACCTACATATTAACTATGATAAAGAAAAAGTGACTTGACGATAAAAAAAATCAAACTACTTAAACTTAGAAACTCTATTAAAAAAAAAAAATTCAATAGGTGCCACTGCAGGACTGAAGCTGTGAGACTCGCTAAAACCGATTTTGAGTAAGATATACGGCCGTGGTTTTAAATTCTCTTATACATAGCCACATACGTAATAACTAGAGCAAGGACTTTAATGCCCTAAAAAATAGAATCGTGTCCAGTGGGTAGGCATGGTAGGCCCGGGCCTACCATAATTTTGAACCCTTAAATACTCGTATACCCAAAATATATCATATAAATTATTTTTCTAACCAGATCTGAATTTTGATCCCGGACACCCCTCTGCTAATATAGCTCATCGCAACATATGTCGCCGCACTATCCGCGATGTAAGCCACTAATGACGGACGTCCGTCCTCTCTCCCCCCCCCCCTTACTTACGTGAACTTTATATGACTATACGAACGTTAAATCGAAGGTGATAAATTGCGGTCACTGTAACTGCGCGGGTATTGTGGCTTTAATATATCGTTTTAATTCCGCATACAAAGTTTTTTTTAACCCCCTAACTCCGCAAACAATATTTACATTATTTACACATAATAGTTAATTAATTTATTAATATTTATTTAAATACAATACCTATATTAAATAAAAAAAAAAAATTTAATTTTTTTTAAATAAATAAAAATAATATTAGATAGGTAGCTATAATACCGGAAACGGTCTAAACAACATAATCTAAATGACTTATCATTAACATTTATATCAATTATTATACAAGATAAATCTAAGTAAATAATAATAATAATGAAAAAAAAAAAATAATAAAGACAGTTTACAATAAATATTGTCGTCGTCAGTATAAAATTAAATGTAATAAAATTATAATGTAAATTAAAATCAAATATTATTCAATAAAGCTAAACTTTTTATAAGATGATATCAATGAATTTTGTTGTCGTTATATAATTCTATTTTTGTCTTTATAAATTATAAAATTATTATCAACGCCAATTGTATATAATTTTGCTTTACAAGTTTTTTGTATGTATTTCCATCCAATTTCCTCGGATTTTAATTCTGTACACTTGGAATATTTATAACTATTTTTTACTAACAACACATTTTTTCGTTGACTGAGTACAACACTTGTCTCATTTGCCATATTTAAATAAAACTCAATTAAATAGATTTGTAGTAATAACATAATTTAAAAGAATAATATTTTAAGCAACTATTATATAGTTAAAGAATGTTCAAAGAACTGATTTCGTACCGGAAACGTTACACACGGGGAAAATAAATATATTGGTTGTAATGTTATCAATTAATTATATCAGTTTTATGGCATGCGGACTTTAGGTGTTTAAAATATTTTTATTCGTGCAGAGCTACGGTGCGTACGATAATTGAACACGACGCGTTTGTGTTTAACTAATAGTATAATGTACAACCACTGTTCGCAAACGAGAGAGCACAATCGTTGTTAAAAATTGATGCGCGACTTTTACCAGCCATCATATGTATTATATAAAGGCATAATATAAATTCCTAAGTCATATCGCTTCTGCGGGTGTTTATTTCGAACAGGCGAAAAAATAATGACATTTTCGGACCGACCGGTATAGAGACTAGAATCTTGAAGTTTCTAAAACCAATAAAAAATGTACGAATTACCTAATAATAATAATATAGGAAAATTGTACATAAAAAAAAAAAAAAAAATGTAAGTCACCAATAATGTATGTAATTAGTATAGTGCTTCATAATTTTAAATTATTGTTTCAAATCTTTCACTCTTTACACTCATAGTATTATTAATGTCGAGGTACAGCGTTTATTTTGTGGAATATATTTCCATGGGTTGACGCGGTAAACTTTTTAAAAAAAATTTATACCTAGTTATGAAATAGAAACATTCACGTTTTATACGTAATGGATTATATTACCTACATTATCTTGGTAGATAAATTCAAGTTGGTCATGACATGATCTCGAAAATGCGCTTTACCGGCAAATTCAAAAAGTTTACAGAAAGTTATTTTTAAATTATCCGAAACCGCATGGATTAAATGATAAATGATAAATGTTTCGGATGTGGACAGTGGCGTAGTATACATAACTTTTATTTTTTGGAGGGAGGGGGAATCAGTTGTGAACAAATTATCCCGGAAATAACATTTTTAAACCTAGGTACCTGTACATTAAAATAATAAAAAAGCTTTTAGAGGGATTTGACCCCCCTCCTCCTTTATATGCCCCTGGATGTGGAATAATTAAGTCAGTGGTGTTCTATGTCTTACTCTGGTTTTATGGTCAAAAACGTTTTGATTAATACAACTATAAATGAGTTATCTCACAGCTCTCAATTATTCAGTATTCACGCCGAAATTCTGTTTCTAAAAATAAAATACCATAGTAATTTCTCGTGAAATAATATTGCTGAGACACAAAATCTGTATATCGGTACAATATGTGTATAACGGTTTAAGTTATTTTTTTGTAATTTAAAAATATTATTCGTGAGTATGTATTTAAATTATTATTAAATTCTATACGTACAAAGACGTTTTCAAATGCAATTTTTTCTGCAAAAATTAATTCAATCTACTGTATTTCTAACGTCTAAATATATAAATTACTTTAATAGCAATAATATCATAAAATATGCTTAGCAATATAGGCTGAAGAACGACTTCGTTCAGAATCGTTTTTCGTATACAATGATTTTATAATAATGAACGAAAATTGAATACACCAATTATAGTGATCCTATTTGATATATACTGTACAGCAAAGCGGTACCCGCTTCCCTACCTTTTTATTTTTCATATTTTTGTGCATTATAGGTAAAATAAATATCATTGTATATTATTTTATATATAGTCGTAGACAACCACCCTACTAACCCCCCTCCGTGACCTCCAAGCTTTGGCAGTTTATTCCGAATTCCGGGTAATCGAAAAATAATAACTAACTCTTATATCACAGCGACGCGACCCGGAATTATAAAAATGTGTCTCTAAATGAAGTCGATTTAGTAAATCCTAGCGTTGTTGTCTGTACCTGTAATATTATCCGTCACTGTAAAACATAATATGCAAATATGAGCTATCGGTGTTAGCACAATAGATTAACATAATAAAATTGTGCAGTTGTAATATTAATCTGAGGTATTATAGTAGGTAGGTATATTATTGTAGGCATCATCTAATATTATGAATTACACAAGTTTATAATCACGTGGTACTTATACGACACCTACGTCGATATAATGTTACTAGAAAGTCTCTATTTTACTGAAGTAAATTTTTTTTTCTATATAATAGATTTAGATGATCTAACATCTATATATAAGTGTAATTTATAAACGCACATTGTTCCTCCGATGGGAATCAATAAAAACACTTGGATAATTAAATTATAAATAAAACAAATAAATATTTAACGTGGGTAAGTTTACCTATAACTACCTATACGTATGTTTGTATAAGATAAGTATTAACCTATATACCATTTTGTTATCTGTTATTTATATGACATACAAGCCACAAAGCCATTAGGCTTTTATTTAAAAAAAAAAAATATATAAAAGAATTTAGTTATTTTTAGTTTACTATTTCGGCACATAAATAGTAAGTAAATCCTTTAAATTAAATAGCTTGTATATAAAATAACAAATTGACAGAATGCATACATGCAAATGCTGAAGTATAATATAATATTTTAATAGAAATCAAAAATTATTCTTTATTGTTCACTGTGTAGACAGAAACAACAATATATCAATTTTTATTTACTCTTTATTTGAGAATTTCGCTTGTTTGATATAATCGTGCAGCATAATGTAATATGATTCTTATTTTATGTACCTAACCTTTGGTTACATCCTTCTTAAACGCAATATCATTACGATAATCTATTACCTTCATTGTATTGTAGTACTTAAACTTTAAATTCAACACGAACCTATTTTTCGTGCCATATAACAAATCAAATTATTCCATAAATGGAACACGAGTGTGTTTTAGGCAATCTATTACCATACGTGCATATCAAAAATGGAGTTAGACATGCGAACATTCTGTAGTTCTCAGTCAACTCCAAATTGCCAGTGTCGGAATAATATCAACAGTTGACCCAGTTTATATGTGTTGCCTTTTATTTCGGACGATTTAAATGTTGGATTTGTCGTACGTATAAAACGTGTAATGGAAAAATGTGGTTTTTATTCTAGTGTTCGGGAATTCGATGAAATATAATGGTATAAATACGTACTTTTTGTGTGCGATTTTTTATTAAATTTATTTCTATTTAAATGCTTAGATGATTATAAATATAAATATATAATTTATAAAGTGCTTCAATTAAAAAATCAAATATGGCTGATGTGAACAAAATTCTGAAACTTGATAGGGTGTACGCGAATTTGGATTATTTGAAAATAACGTTACCCAGCGATCCAGATTGGCAGTTGAGTACTTATAAAAAATTGGTAGAAAAACAAAGAGATATGAGTAAGCAAGAAAATATGTAAGTATAATTTATTTTGTATATACAGCTTAGTGGTTGATTATTAATGTTAATATGATGTATTATTGGTGTTATTTTCCAGCTTATACATAAAGTTAGGTATTGCGTATTATCGAAAAGTTTATATTTATTTTATTTACACGAGTACCTAAATATTCACAATTAAATATGGTTATGTATAGAAACATTCAATCATGTTCTGTTTTAATTGGTTATTTAATCGCCTGTACCTATACGTATTAATATATAAAATATATTTCTTTATAGTCATTAAACAGAACCTTATCCAAATGATAGATTAGGTGGTATAATATACAATTGTCAATTAATATTCCCTATCAAAACATTTATTGGAAGTAAAATATGAATAACAGATAATTGTTTTTAATGTTAACTGAATATCTTGTGAAGAGCAATTATAAAATACATAGAAAACAAAAGTAGAAGTTATTAATTATATAGAATTTAATAAGTATTTATGAGACAAAAAAATAAATATTTTAATTATGATTTACTCATATATGGATGTTTTATAAAGAGTTGTTTGTTATAGTTGTACATAGATTGTCGTCTTAGAATTTCTTCATAGATATCATTCTTGGTAACAAATTAAACAGTGTTGGTAGTTTTTAATAGTTGATATATTTTTAAAGCTTTTTTTGCAAATAATTTAAATATTGAAGCATACCTGGAGATGCAGGTACTTTCGCTTTTATGTAGTATATTTTCTTGAATAAAAAGGTCAAGTTAGGCTATTACAATAATTTCATATTTTAATATTATAATGTCTATAATTTACTAGGTTTATTGTCACTACGTGTAATACTTACATATAATTATTAGGATAGATGATCCAGTTTCAGTGGCATCATCCTTAAAAGTTGGGTATTTATTCGAAACTGCATTTCATAAATCACCAAAAGAAACTAACGAATTACTAGATGAGAATTACATATTGGAATTGGAAAAAGAAACAGTCGTCGAAGAATTCGACCGAAATACTGAGCTCTGGACAAATCGTGAGGTGGTGCTAGCGGCTAAAGTTCTCAGTGCAAAAAATCCTAAGAAACATGGTATAAAATTTGCTTCTGACAACCAGATGAGAAGAGTGTACGACATAATATTTGAAGTATTTAGATGTAAGATTAAAACTATATATATATAAACATGTTACATGGTCTATGATTTCTATTATACATATAAATATTACTTATTATTATTTCGTATCAGAGATTTTATTGGTATACAATAAGTTTAAGTAAGGAGGTTAATGTCACTTTAACAAAAAAAAAGTCGTAGGTAATTTATGATAATAATAATTTGTATCAATAGATAAATTTATATTATTATACGAACGTCTTTATTTATTAAAATTAAATGATAAATACATTTATTATAATAACATTTTAGCAGTCACTTTTTAAATAATCAATATACTTAAAAGTCGTACGTTTTTAAAAAATAAAATAAATATTTTTTACCTTAGTAGGATTGTAAAATAATGGAAAATATGCAAAGTTAGTACTTACTATTTATATTTTAATGTGTATAAATTGTAAGTGTACCCATAGACGGAAATCCATTAAAACTTCAGGGGGTGTGCTAACATTTTTAACATCGATATGGATGGGATGACTTCAATTTCACACAACTAAAAACCAATCAATTTTTTTTTTTTGGGGGGGGGAGACTATAAGATATTTGGGAGGAGATATGCCCCTAAGCCTCCCTCGATTTCCACATATGAGTGTACTTATATAATATAAATTACCCACTAAATATTAATTAATTACACGAAACGTGCACAAAAGAATACATTAAAGTAATATTCGAGCATAATGCTTTTAAAAACATTATATAAACGCGTTGTAATATACAATAATTTAGAGCTTAAAAAGGGTGAAAAATCGACATATTTGTTTCCACTACAAAATAAAGAAACAGCTCTCGTTGAACATAAATTTATATATATTTTTTAAATTTTAAATAATTTCAAAAATTCTTAATTCTTTAGTACGGAATGCAATTACTAGGTTTTTATTTTTATTTTTAGATAGAACGATTATTAACGACATTTTAAATAATATTGATTTTGAAAACATCTATCCAAACGTAAGATTGTTTTTTTTTTCTATATATTATTTTAAGACACTCATTAATAAATTTGATATATTATAATTTTTATAAGTACTCCAAGATGACACTTCTTGTATGGCTGATGTCTTTTGATTATTACCGTAATAAATTTAAGCCAAGAAAATTAGACGAAAAGGAGGTATCGAGTTTCGATACATTGAAATTGATTGAAATAGCTGACACTCTAAAGGAGATAAAAATTCAATTAGCCGCATCTTTTTCGAAATTTCGAATAAAACATTGTGCCTTATCACTTTCTGATATGTTGCCAAGACATTTACGTAATGAACGATTCAAAAAGTCTTCGGAAACCGTTATTAGCTGTTGGATAAACACATTCTTGACCAGGTGACTATTATATATATATATATATATATATATATATATATATGTTAAATTTTATCGTCACATATTTTTGTATTAACACTTATCTATTTTGACTTAAAGCACAGAGAACGTATTAACTGTATTAGGCAAATCCGGACTAACTCAAATGAAGAACTCTGAAGATTTAATTCCCGAAACATTTAAAATGGATCATTTATTGCCTTATTTTATACACATATATCCGAAAGAGAAATCGGAGTTTTTAAAAAAAATACCACTGTTCCAGAAAAATTTATTGATTTTACAGGTATTTATAGTGTTACATTAATACATTATATTATAAAATACTAATTAATAATCAATTCAAAGAAACTCTGGGTGAAAAATTGTTTGATGTAGATAGCTTGAAATTATTTTGATTTATTTGCGTTACTTATAAAATAACTTGATGCAATAATAATATACAATTATTATAACTTAATATTTGACTCTACGTCTACTCCTGCACTTTCATGCTTTTATATAAATAGTTAATAGGCACATTACAGTTGGTAGTTCTAAATGTTTAGGTACTAATTAAGTTGCACATTGACAATAAGATTTTATAAATTTAATGCATCATCTAGAAATAGTTCAATACAAATTAAATACTTTTCTAAAAAATAATATTTTGCTATTTGCTTATAATGTATATATTTATTATCGTTTATAATTTGTATATCTAAAAGTAAGAATATAATATTATTATAAAAAGTTTATAAAAACTAACTATAAGATGCGTGTTTAGAAAATAAAATGCATAGTGTACAAATATAATAAAAGTTATACTATTCCTCGAAAAATTATTTTATTTATCAGGTGTAAAGTGGTAATGCAATAATCTTATTTAGATACCTATACAATTAAATTCTTGAAAAATGAATTGTAATTATAACATGGTAATTTCAAAGTAAAATGATAAAGGGTTAATCAATGTTCTATACACTTAAGTACTAATACAATACCTATGTATTACACGTACTCTGTTAATAAGGAATAATCTTCGAATAAAATGTTTTAAAATATTAACGATTATTATATATTTATCAGGATTTTATTTATACGAAGACATTTATTTTTCAATCAACGGTCATCATAATATATATATCAACATCAGGCCTGTGTACATTGGTAGGAGGGTTAGGGGTTCACCTCCTCACCGAAATTTTAAAGTACCTTGGTATCTATATATAATATAACAAATATGTATAAAATTATGTTATTTTTAATTCGTGTATTAAAAATATTTTAAGCCCTCCTCCCTCACCAAAATTGATCCTGAAACGGGCTGATAAATATAAGAAAGTTTTAGGTATTCATCGACCATATTATTATGGTATTCAACCCGTGAAACAAATTAAATATCAATAGTTATAGTTTTTTTTAACGTCACGCTATACTTTTAACATCGTATTCTGCAGTTGATGTTGATGCGTAAAAAAATGATAAATATCAAATATTGAACTAAGAGTATTACTTTGTTATGTTTAAGCATTGAAAACTTAGACGAGCGAACTAATAAAAGAAAAGTAGACAAATTCACAGAATGTATATACAACTTAATTGATTATTTACCGATCTATTCATCTAATCTACGTTTGAAGTGCTCGTAAACTATAAACAATAGACTATTGCAGATTTCACATTCTGACAACATATTCACAGTAAATATTTTACTTAGAAATACGCAATTAAAAAGGTAGAGGATTGCAATTTAAAACAAGGAAAATCCTCGCAAAACACTCCGGAGATAAAAAAAAAAAAAAAATAGCTGACATATGTTTTGTATAAAATTAGTGTTATCAATACAAAAGTTTACTGTAAAAACGATAATTTTGAGTTCAAAAGTCAGCCAGTATATTATAACATGTAACCGTTAATTTAATCCTTATAAAAATTATAACGATTTGGCCATTAACCTTTTTATTTTTATCAATAATCACTAATCAGCAGACAGCAGTGGTCTTAATTTTTGAAAAAATATAATAATCTTACTCTATTATCAGAATAGTAATTTTCTACTCGAATAAAACATAATTTCAGTGTACTCTTATTCGAGGAAAAAATAATAATAGCTCTCAGCAAAAAAAATGTATAGATAACTAATTTTAAGTAATATTTTATCACGTTACGATAAAGACAATTACTGAAAAAATTACGATTATATTATGGATTAGTGGATACAAACACTTGTAATTTGTGAGCTATTCAAGCTTTTTTGCGGATCTCAATTAATGACGGAAAAAATGACGTCGGTAAAAAGTTTTTACTATAAATTATAATACAAATGGGTTGTTTACTTAAATATATAAAATATCACATAGCTTCAAAATTTAAGATATAAAAAAAATCGACCGAAATTGGTGTACATCATATTATTTACAATGATTATTTAAATGTCCATAACATATATTTACATAATTATTCTATCGTTATTAAAATATACACGTGTAAAATAATAGCGACTATAAACAATAATATAGTATTAAAGAAAAATAATTTTATACAATCTATGTCGGTTTTTTGAAATAAGGAAAACACTCCGTTCGCACCGAAATACATAGTGCTTCAACAAAAAAATTACTCTTAACCGTTGAACTTTATTAGTTAAACGATGTTTCTAACAAACTACGAGTGCATTATTTTCGGGAAAATGCACCCGCCGTGTGAAAAATCCGAACGCAGGCGAGTGTCCTTGGCAAGAAGTCACACGGCGACTTATCACAATATATGCGTGTGTAGAGTGCACCGTGTGGAAATAGCCGTGAAAATATTGCGATCGACAAACCTATACCGATCGCCATTCTCGCCCCCCCGTCCGAGGGCAGCGGTCGGACTCGACGGGGCGCGGGCGTTCAGACCAGATCGTCCGTTTTCCTGAGCTGGGCCTGTATGGCGGCGAACGTCTTGCCCTTGGTCTCGGGCAGCCACAGGATGCAGCTGACTATGGACGTGAGGCTGAACAGCGACGATATCAGATAGTTGCGGTACATGCCGCCGTCGTCGGCCAGCACGGGGTAGATCTTTAGGGCCAGGAACGACGCGACGGTCAGCGTGATGGTGTTGACCGCGTTGGCTATGGACCGGGTGTTGGACGGGAACAGCTCGCAGTTGATGGTGGACAGCAGCGAGCCGAGGCCGAGCGTGTGCGCGACGGACAGCCCGCCGACGGCCGCCACGCACAGCCACCCGTACTCGGTGACGTCGTACTCGGTGCACTTGTCCACGTAAAAGTACGCGAATATGGCCGTGTCGAACGCGAAGCAGGACGCGCACGACACGATCATGAGCGGCCGGCGGCCCACCCGGTCGGCCAGCACGGTGGACGGCAGCGCCGAGAACAGCACCGAGCACGCGAACACCAGCGACAGCTTGTTGGCGTCGACGGACACGTGCATCTCGGCGAACGTGATGGACGCGTACGATATGAGCGCCGTGACGCCCGCCATCACCCGGAACACGGACAGGCCTTGCACGATGATGAGCGCCTTGAGGCTCACCCAGTCGGTAAACAGCTCGGTGAAGGACGCGTTGCGCATCTCCTTGCATATGCACTCGACCACGGCGTCCATCTCGTCGTCCACCGTGCTGCCGGTTTCGTCGCCGCGCAGCCAGACCAGCGCCCGTTTGGCGTCGGCCAGCCGGTTCTTCATCACGTAAAAGTGCGGCGACTCGGGTATGGCGGCGAACAGCGCGCAGAACACCACCGGGCCCGCCATCGCGGCGTACGTGAGCCGCGTGTAGTCCAGGTACATGCCGGCCGCGTACACGTACAGTATGCCCACGTACATCATTATCTGGAACATGGTGCCCAGGGCGCCCCTGATCTTCGGGCCGGCGATCTCGCCCGCGTACACCGGCAGCACGGTGTACGCGCCGGCCGCCAGCAGGCCCTGCGCGAACCGCACGGCCAGCAGCCCCTGAAACGTGTCGACGTACAGCAGGGCCACCCACGTGGCCAGCGCCATGGGCCCGATGATCTGCAGGCTGGGCTTGCGCCCCCATCGGTCGGCCAGCACGCCGAACGGCAACGACCCCACGATCAGGCCCCAGTCGATGACCGACACGAACCACGAACTCTCGTCCACCGACATCGGGATCGGGCTGTCCGGTCCCAGCAGTTCCTCCATGATCGGCGACGTCCAGCCGAGTATGATGCCCACGTTCATTATGGACAGCGACCCTGCGGCACGCGCAATACAAAATTGTCAAATATTTACCAAATTGCACAATGGTAATGCGTTGGGTATTCTGTATACTACATATGTAACCGGACGATCGGTTGGACGCGAGACCCTCGTGATTTGAAAATGTTTTTTTTTTTTTTACGTTGTTTTAAGTCGTCAAAAAACAACATTTTTGCTATATATTTTTTTTTTTTTTATCGTTGTCGTTTTTAATATTTTTTTACACTTTTTAATGACAACGTGTATTTTTGATTTCTTGTTCCAAAGCACAGTATTTTTTTGGAGTATTTCGATTTATAAGAATCGAATTTTGGACGAGTAAACCGTGAATTACAACTTATAAGTTTTTAAAGCTTTCTTTGATTAGCGGAGTGAAGCGATACTCAAGTACCCTGCATTGGTTCGGTCCACTATTTTGCCTATAAAAGCTTTAAATACTTATAACTAATAAGCTACTTGTCCAAAATTCGATTTTTATAGATCGAAAGACTCCGCCGAATAATTTTCTGCTTTCGAATATGAAATTGAAATTGCATTTTGTCATCCGAAAGAATAAAAACTTAAAAGATGATAACGATAAAAATTAATAAAAAAAAAAAAAAACGATTTAACGACTTAAAATTATATAAATTAAATATTTTTTCATTAAACATTTTTTAGTGTTTTTTGAAATAAAGAGTGTCTTACGTTAAATGAATCAACAATCCCGTATAGTTAGTTGAGTGTCGGTTAGGTGTAAATTTATTCTGATACGTCCTCATTATGGCCAATACTTTTTATTAAATTTATTTATTATTTGAAATTATTTATCGGATTAATGACATGTTATTACAAGTTTGATAAATGATAATATATAATATTAATAATTCGAGTAGAGGTGTGTTCAATAAGTGATAATAAATATTAGATTAAATAATATTTAAACATAAAGTTTGTGCGTAAGTGTTACTCTTTGTCGTAATAGTTGATAAGTGTCATTCAATAGAAGTACTTGTCAACGCATTGCGGCAGTCAGTGACCGGTGAAGCCGATTATTTTTGTATTTAAATCGGATCTTTCGAGTATATGCGCAAATGGGTAGCTCAATTTTTTCAAAATTTGCATTCGAATAACTAACGGGAACTTAAAGCTTATCTGTTTGAATTCTATTTTTTAAAAGTTTGTATAAGAGGATTACGCTCATACTTGATAGGCGTATAGGTAAAATTAAGAGTGATGATTTTATTTGCTATGTTGATTTGTAAGTTGGGGATAAAAGGATAATGAGTTCTCATTTTGGGCTAGTCTTGCGAAAGTTTTTTTTCGATATAAATTTTCTGGGTAGTTTTTTGTTGATAAAAACACTGAGGCACCTGCTTAGAATAATTATTTATAATCATAATGCGAACATAGTTTTAAATTAATTTTTTAGTACTTGTTTATAATAATAAAAAAAAAATACCCGAAAATTTATTATGCTTATAAATAGCTCAAAAAAAGTCAAAATATTTTGAAAATTAGATGGTGTATATAAAATATTTATATAAACATTCGGTGAAAATTTCATGTATTTACAGTCATTATTTCTTTTGTTACATAAAAATTAAAGTAAATTTTTTGGAGAAAATTTTTTCCGTTTTTCTTAATTTTTTTTTTTTTTTTTTTTTTGCCCGACGCGTTTAAAAACTATTGAGAAAATTTTACTTTTGACCCCCCCCCCTGCACTTAAATGTAATGATGATAGTTACACAAAAAAAAACACACACACACATAACATTATAAAATCAATACGTTTATCGCTTCGTTCAGAATCTAAAAATTGTGTTTACTGTACTGTAGTATAGGTACCTTAGTTTTAGATATTTCATATTTTAATCATTCAGTACTTTTCTAAATAAAATGAATAATTATTTGATCAACTGTAAAATATTTATTTAACCAAACTTGCCATTTAAAATTTTAATCGAATTTCATATTTTTGTTAAATATTAAACAATGTACTTTGTGTTTATTTATAAATATTGGTTAAGTGTAATAGTTATAATAGTTTAGTATTACCAATTTTATTTACATTGTTAATAGGTATTATGTACTATTTACTAGACTTTAGACTTTTTATATAAAGTTTGTGTTATTATTCTCTTATCTTGAGGTTATTTCAATAAATTAAAATAGATATCTGTTCAGAAGACATGTATACATTTGTTATTTTATCATTCTGTCTAGGACCTCTTAAGATTAAAAAAAAAAAACTATAAATATAAGACAACAAAAATGCGTCTAATTTTGAAGTATTAACATTTCTCTCTTACTATAAACTTAATACCTATCCATTATTTACTTATAAAATATGTATGATTCACTTTTGCGTCAAAATACATAATATATATTATAATATACTAATAAACTGATAAAATAGTTCATCTGTCCAGCTGTGTTCAATTAATATAATTGTGTATAGAAACATATTTAAAAGTTACACAACGTAATTAATACTGATTAATGTTGTAAGAAATCATTTGCAACAGATTTATTAACAAATCCACTAATCTTATGATAAAGTGCATAGTAGATAAATAATATGCATTCTTTATTTTAAATATTGTTTCACTTCGGATAGGTACTCATAAGTTATAATTATATGATGTATTCACTTAAAAAACCATGCAATCACCTATACTTAATTATCAACTATCAAGAATTAAGTAGTTAAACTATGTTTGATTTAATCGATTAATACATATATATCTTTGCCTAAGCATGATTGACAAAATAATAATAGGTTTTAAAGTAGTTCTAAAGTATTTTACAAAAATAAAGTGTTGTTTTACACAAATATAATATGTTTATTTTATTAAGTTACACTTAAATATTTTAACACTTAAAAAATATCAGTTTAATAAGATATAATATCTTTTGACTATTTAGTTTTTTTTTTTTTTAATTTAATTCTCAACTAACGACAACTACACTAAATTAATTGCCTGTTGTTTATAAGTATCATATTAATTCGAAAACAACTTCGATCTTGTACTTAATTTCAAAACTTGCTCTTTTCCAATTTATTATCAATTGTTTATAATATATTATATTTAATTGTATAACTTATTCTTATTTATCGATTACATTATCGTCATTAGATAACAAATAATAAAATTATATTAATTTTGATTAATTCAATCAACGTTCATAACGAAAAAAATATTTAAATAAAATATTGGATATTTATATTTATTGAATATCATCATCTTATTCTACGCAAGAGAAAAATATTTGTGGTACGCTTAAATATTTTTGAAAATCAGAAGAGATGTCGTCCGGTGTCCCCAACTCATTCGTTAGAACCTAATTTATTTTCAATTTAAAACACACAAAACCTAGACTTAACATGTTTTGGATTGTAAAAAAAAAAATTGGAAATTACTTTATTTGATAAATGTTTCATTAAGCAAGCAAAAAAAAAAAAAAAAATACATATCGCTATAAAATAATAGCTACATGATGTAAATCTATATTACTAAACTGAATATAAAATGTAGATATTTATGTAAAAAACAATGTTAAAATAAATGTTATTACATACATTCCTTTTTTAGGTGAGATGGTTCAAAAATTGAAAATACATTCTTAAAAGCCACTTGAGTAAAATGTTGTAAATAATTAATATCTAAATTACACTGGACTCATGACTTATTCAATGAGTCCAAAGGTGCTGCCTATTAATGACGGACAGTAGGACGGTATAACTACATAAACGTTTAATTATTTCCCATAAAATTTTATTTTTCTTACCTGCAATTGCGGTCAAAAATTGTCTCAAGACTCCTTTGTTTATCATTTTGTTTTCCTTCTTTTTTTGTTGAGATAAAAACCGATTGCAAAATATTAAAAATAACTTGAGAATAATAAAAAAATGTTTACAGATAGATAATCTCAATCGTCCAAGACCGTCGGACGAAATGATTGAGATGGCCGTTACGGTCTTCTGATGGGTAATGACGATGTACAATTTTTTTTTTAACTATTTATTTTAAATATTATTGTCGCACGCATACTATTACGTGACTGTATTCAATGAGTATAAGTCAGATCGACGGCTTGGACGAATGTAGAAT
>JACXSJ010004040.1:0-16702 GCA_014851325.1 Pentalonia nigronervosa
AAAAAAATGTATACTAACTTATGAAATGATAGATCTTTCCTAATATCACTAGAGCTGGTACAATTGAAAGCACTACAAAAATGTACCATTTTGAATTACTTTTTGTCGTATTTCTTTTAATTAAGCTAAAATTTAAAAAAGTACGAAAAAATTTGAAATCAAATGAATATTATTATATTTAACGTTAAGAAATCATAACATTATACATATAATGTATGATAGAAAAAGATAGCAACACCATTCGTATCTGTTATCCTTTTCTAACAGGCTAGCTCGGTTATATTTACATTGGTCTTATGGCTGGTAAGCATTCCAGTTATCATATAGAATTCAATGTATGTCACCTGTTTAATGTGATGATAATCATTGATAAAGCAATAATAATCGATAAAAAGTATATTGATAGCAGTTATCGATTAGTTACTATTGTTTTTACCCCGCCTGCATATGGCCACCGGCTTCAATTTTATTTTTTTTCATCAAGTATTCGGATTTTGATGGTTGCTATCTAGTTAGTAATTATTATACAAAGGTATCTGTGTATACAACTAATCACACTAATGCTGCATATTGAAAATGTTAACAGAATGTTTGATGGAAATACAAAGTAATAATGACCAAATTATATTTTTGATTATACAGAATATCAAGTGAAATAATTTCATACTGGTATATAATTTAAATATTTTGTTGTTGGTGGCAAATTACTTTTAAAAATACATAATTTAACAAAAAATATTAATTAAGTACCATCATACTTGAATATTTTTATCTAAAACAATTTTAAGTTGGTAACTTGCCGAAGAACTGACATGATAAAATATATCACGATAACACGAAGATCATTATAACTGATAAATAAAACAATAAATGTCTGTAAAAATATATCAATGCTCAATATTCAATATTTAAAACTTTAATACCTATAAAGTTTTTTCGAATTATTTTGAAACAGATTTTTATTGAATCTATTTTGTTCATAGTTTTCTACAAGATATCACAACTATGAGTGAAACTTTAAGAAAATTAAAAAAACGATCTAAAAAAAGAAAAAAAATGATTGCAAAAACAGTAAATCAAGTAATTCTTTTAAGTTATTAGTATATATATCTAATTTTTTTATTTAAAGTTAGGTTTTTCAAATGTACAACAACTGAGACAAGCGTTAAATCCTTATAGAAAGACCAAAAAACAAATGCGTTCAATTAAAAAATATAGGGCTATAGCAAAAAGTCCAGATCATACTTTTGGAGATTCAACACCATTTTTTAAAGATACAAAATCATATAATCTACATAATGATTATTGCCAACATTTTATTGATACTGGTCAACGCCCACAAAATTTTATTAGAGATGTTCACTTAACTAACAGATTTGAAGAACTTCCTAAGCTAAAGGAATTAGTTCACCTAAAGGTTAGTTTAAATACATATTTTATAAGTTTTAAAATATTCACTAAAATACAATTAATAGTTGGAACCAAATTATATGTTGTTTTGGCAGTGAAATAAATGATTGTATTGCTATAATTAGTATCTTGTGTCATTAGTCTTATAACATTTAAATATTGATTCTAAATTTTTATAAAGTTCTACTATATACAGAATAAAATGAAAAATGACAATCAAATATGTAAAAATAGCATTAACCAACCATTAAGATACTTAATTATTAGCATTTGCCTATAATAAGTGACACTATTGACATATTGATTTTAATTATTTTTTTTAAATTTAAACAATGTGTGCTAATTTCTATAAATGCTTGTTCTATAATTATTGGATGTTTCAATAGGATCAACTTGTATTACAAACTGCTACTCCGCCAATGTTTTTAAAGTGTAATCTTAGCACATATAATTTAAAAAATTTAAATGTAAAATTTGATGTGATACTTGTTGAACCACCTCTAGAAGAATATCAACAAACATTAGGTACAACCAAAACAAATCTATGGAATTGGAAACAAGTAAGTTTTTTCAACATTTATAATAATTAATAATATTCTTATGTTAGTATACATAAAGCATCTCTTAAAATATAATGAATCAATAGTGATGTAATGGTCCCTTAAACATGATTTAGTGGACCCTAATTAGTCCTATAAATTTTAGTAAACTATTAAATTAATCAATTTTTCATGCAACCGCCAATAGTACATTAATTGTAAAAGTTATTCAATTTAATATGATCAATGCATAACTTGAAATTTCAATTTGGGATATACATTTTATAATACTAACATAGTTATTTAACTTTATATAACAGATATGGTTTGGTGGGTAGGGGATTGGGGTGTGCTTACCTTAGTTTTAAAATCGCCATTCTCATAATTTATGCTATTTATGGTTAATTAGTTCTTAGATTATGTTAACTAGCTCCCCTATTTATAATAATAAATTAATGTTTACAATTCAAAGCTATAATTAAATATATGATTATTGAGTGGGAATCAAAATTGCCCATTGTATAATCAGTGATGGTATTGTTAGGTAATGTCTTATTGGTACTTGTTAAAAAATACCTAATAATATATTAATATCGATTTTTATAAATGTCCTCATAATAGATAATGGACTTGAAACTGAATGAAATAGCAGCTCACCGTAGTTTTATTTTTCTCTGGTGTGGTTCATCTGATGGTTTGGATAATGGCCGTGATTGCTTACGCCACTGGGGTTTTAGACGTTGTGAAGATATTTGTTGGGTTCAAACAAATATTAAAAAACCTAACCATTTAAAATGCTTTGAACCAAATGCTCTCTTCCAACGTACCAAAGTAAACTATTATGTTTTACTATTAATCAAAATTAAATTTTACCTCATGTTATAACTTTAGGAACATTGCTTAATGGGCATCAAAGGAACAGTTCGTCGATCTACAGATGGTAATTTTATTCACTCAAACATTGATACTGATTTAATTATTAGTGAAAAGAACGAATATGGATCAACAGAAAAACCGGCAGAAATATTCAATATTATCGAACACTTTTGTCTTGGAAAAAGAAGGTATAATAAAAATCCGTATGAATATCTTCTTAAGATTAATGATTCTATTTTTTTGTTTTAAGATTACATTTGTTTGGTTGTGATGGTACTATACGTCCAGGGTGGCTAACTCTGGGAGAAGAATTGACTATTTCTAATTTTAACATTGATTTGTACAAAAGTTATTTCATCAATGGTAAATTAACAACTGGAAGTACTGATCGTATTGAAGAATTAAGACCAAAATCCCCTCCTTTTAATAAAATGCAAAATAAATGAAAAAAGTTATTTCTTATATAGAGAAATAGTAATAGATGATAAAGGTACAAAAATAATATAATTATTATTTATTTGACACGTTTTATCCATGCAATGATGACATATAATTTATATATACTTAACAAATTATTATATTTATATCCCATTTTGTAAATACTATTTATGCATGTTGCAGGTGTAGTATACAGCCTAATCAAAAGTAATCTGAATTGCCAAGTGAAATCTCAATAATAAAATATAGTTTAATACAAGCATGTCAAACTCAAAGTTTTTAACTGCGCCAAATATATTGAAAAGTTTACTATGCCGCAAATAAAAATTTATCAAAAAAATATTTTTAATAAATTTTAAATTTTTAATCTATAATTCTTTATGTATATAAAAAAACAGGCTTTTTTTATGTCTTAATTTTCTAATGACACTATTGAACTTGTGTACAATTTTTTAACAGAATTGTTACAAATATTTACCTAAGTGTCAGCACGTCGCCCGATTTTTCATTTTATTGTCTGATAGGAAAGGGGTATTGTATTTACAAGTTATAGTTTTTTAGCATGTCATTTAAAACGTTTATAAAAATTATTTTATAATACATGGCTTAAAATAGTTTAATTTTAATAAAAAAACCAATGTATACAATATATATTATATATGAATCAATTATTAAACACAAAAACGAAGCCAGGTTATTCAGCTAGCATTTTATATTAAAACTATCAATAATACTTTTTTGATTACAGTTTATAGAAAGATCAAACAGAAAAGCAACATAAATTTTACCTCTCTAACATAGTTGTGACAAATTGAAGTTATATAATTTTTTTTACTAATTTAATTTTTATAATTAATTGTCCATCAATATTAGTAGCCATTAGCCATATAAAAATGAGTAGTGGGTTGCATGATTTGCATGCCTGGTCTAAAATGTTAAATTCTTCAATATTTACTATATGCAGTTAAATTATTACACATTAAACATTTAAACATTTGATACTGCACAATTTAAAAAAGTTCTATGTAGAAAATTTTCTCATTATGTGTTTTCGCCAAAACTACAAATTATATACAAAATAAATATAAATATTTAGTTTTTCCATACAATAAGAAATCATAAAACATAATTAAAATATTATTAAATTTCTTTGATGTCTCTTAATTAAAAAAATTATGTTCAATAAATTTATTGATTAAAATTACATATTAATTTAACAAAAGGCATTTTATAAATATAAATTATAGTACATGGTTTAAATACAATATATATATTATATATACACAGTTTTTAGTATAATTAAACTTAATTCTATATTCTAAATTATGTTGTTATAATATGATAATAAATAGTATGATACATTTAAATTTGTAAGAATGTATTATACTTTATACTGTACAAATTACTAACTTAATAGATAAGACAATATTGAATTTATCTACAAAATACATAATATAATTTAGTAAAAAATAATTTACTATATTACAATATTATATACATATATTTAATAAATAAAAAAAAGTTTTTGTTAAAACTATATACAGAATACAATTTAATGTTATATTTTTAATACAGATCAAACATTCTAGTTTTATTTACAATAACATATTGTTAATATGGTGTTGTAAATGTTTATACAATTATACCCAACTCTAACTTTTTATTAACATTTTTATTTTCCTGTCACCTATTTTTTTTCATTTTATTTATAAGTTTACAGTTTATTTAATAATGTAAAACAATAGTTAATAGATTTTTTTTTAGTACTATAATTTTATTAGTTTAACGAGCCAAAGATCTTTATGAATATGTTTAACATTTGTATATATTTTTTACATACTAGATATTAATAATAAAGTTGATTATATTTAGAGGAAAAATGTTTCTTAAATATAATATAAATTTAACATAATTACATATAAATCTTATAGAAGATAAATGCATATTTGGAAGAATATTTTATTTGAAAATTTTAAAATCGTAAATTGATACTATTAAATTATGTGAAGTTTTGAGGAGAAAGTTAAAATATTATTTTGGTTATGAAAAAGTACAAAATTAAAGTTACTAATAGAAAAATGAGATGAAAAACTCTTCTGACTTGTATATGCTTTGTACACAAAATAATATTAATATGCTTCAAATAAATTAGAAGTTATAACAAATTTATTGTATTTACAACTCAACTATACAATAGGAATCAAATGTAATGATAAATTTGTTACTTCAGACATTCTTGTTTTAATGACATATCGGTAGTAAACAAATGTTAATCTTCCTAGAATATCACTATAAACAAATTTCTATAATTCAAAAACAAATTATTATTTTGTAAAGAAATAAATATTTGTTATTCAAATTGAATTGTTCTTTACTAATATAAAGTTAATTTTAGTTTTATAACAGCTGGAAAATAATTTTGATAATATATATTTTCACTAATGAAAAGTTTTAATATTCCAATAATTTATTTCAATTGTGTAGTAAAGTAGCAATATAATAGTAATATTAATTCCAAAAATTATAACTACATAATATGTAATATATTATATTCTAATAGTTATTTATTAGGTTACTCAATAATAGAAGAGTAAAATAACAATATATTATTTATAGTTTTAATTAAGATACTGAGGTACTAAATATTGAAACAGTTCTTTTAATTATAAAATTAAAACTAACTTAGTTTTAATTTTTCCAATAATTAAAAAGAGTTATATAAACTCATAAATTACACATTTCAAAGGATATTTTTATATAATTAAATTATGGTAGTCTATAGTTAGATATTAAATCCTACTATATTAAATAAAATGTAACAGTTATGTTATGTATGTTATAAATATACATATTGTGTCATCATTAAAATTATGTTTTAATATTACTAAGTTATAAGTATTTATAAATCAAATAACCATATTAAAACTTACTGTAGGTAAAAATGCATAAATAATAAGTATATATTATACTAAATGTATTTATATTCCTAATAGTTAATTAAATTTATTAAGTAAACAGTGGGAATAAGTCAAAATAATATAATTAAAATTGAATAATTATGCATTTTTTTTTTCATTATTTATATCATATTTGTCATGAATATATTGTTAAATATATTTGCAAAACTATTTCTGAAACCTTAGTTATAAAATTAAAGCTATTTTGTTATAAACAGTTTAAAATTGAATTTTATGACTGACAAAATAATTTTGTCTATATAAATTTGGAAGAAAACTGTCACAATAATATTCACATTAAATCTTTAATTGTCTTGCGCACATCCTTCAATATTTCTTTTAACTTTTTAAATGTCCCTATAGAATTTGGTAAGTTTTCATGATCTACCATATCAACCATTCCTTTAGCAAAATGTTCATGGGTTGGTCGTTTTTTATACGAAGAAAAGTTTTTGAGAACTGGAGTGCCGAGAGTTTCCGATTTCACATCACCAAATTGCCTTTTTGATGTTGGTGTCAAGACCAATCCATTGTCCATTGTTTTTGAACTGGAGACATTTGATTGGGAATTATTTTGAGTATCTGCACTACTTTCAATCGAAATTGAATTATTTTGCTCATCAATTCCTGGCATTGTTTCGTTAGACGGGGACTGAAAAATATAATTTGATATCAACATATTAGTTGAATCAATTTATTCTATTAATAGTAACAAACGAAATTATTAATAGTTGTTTTTTTAAATTCAACTTAGATTCATAATGTTTTGCTTATTGCCACAATTACTAATAAATAAAATTTACAAGTTAATAATAATAAAATATTAACAAATATGAACACAAATAATAATTTTATTTTACATAAATGTATTGCTTTCATAAAATTTATAAAGTAGCAATAATTTTTTTTCTCTGACTAAAAATATTAAAATTTAACCTTGAATGAACCAACATTTGAACAATGTATTAGTATAGTATAGCTCAAACACACAAAATTTGTAATAAGTCTTACTTTTTCATCATTATTATCAGATCTAGTATCATCATCATCAGTAATTTCTCCATCTTCTGGAGATGAAGGTGGTTTATCCTTTGGTTCTTGTTTGGTTTTTAAATTCAAGGTGTTTCCTGCAATTGAAAATTCTATATTATTTATATATTTATATTTTTAAAATTATAGAGTAGTTACATAGTTGGAAAGTAACATAATTGGAATTAGTTACAAAGTAAAAAGTCCAATGCTGACCATTAATTGTATATACAACTAGACCATTATAAATTTAAATATAAATAATATCAATAAGATTATAAATATTTAGATTCTGAAACATGGCATGTTTTGATTCTAGAATAATTGTTATTTTCTTTAACGAATACTTTTTGGACATATTCAAATATTTTGTTTATCTCTTAAAAATAAATCAAGTTTTGTTGGGATTAAGAGTTCTTTTTATTTTATACCCATGGTGTAAAGAAAATTAAATAGAAAAAAATATCAATAATTTAAGATTTTATAAGCATAATTATTAAAAATAAAAAACTTAAAATCATTCAGAGTTAAATTTTAAATACAATATTTTATAATTACATTCAAGTTTGATATTGCAGAACAAATATAATAAATAAAATAAAATTATATTTGCTAATACAAATCCAGTATTAACTTATTTAAATTTTGTTTTTTAAAAAATAATAAAATATAAATGATATAATATTCTAGTCAATACCTAATTCAATTAGATTAACTAAATAACAATACTGAGTCCTTATATATACATAAAACACTTGAAATATTGAATTAAATTTAATAAAAGGTTATAATTCCCTCAAAAAAATGTATTCTATTTTTAAGGATATTTAATCGATTTTAATTAGACAAAACATTTTTTAGTTAAAAGGACAACAGTGCAATATTTGTTTTCTCTCTCAGGCCCACACACAAACATAGATAAAAACACATTCATGTAAAATGGTTTTTATAATTTTTTGTTTGATCTTAAGATGAACTTCTACAAAAATTATGGAATATAATATTTTTGAGAATTTGAAATATCGGTTTTATATTTTATTACAGTACTTGACTCAAGTATTTGACTTTGAAAAAAAAAATTATAAATATAAATAGATTTTAAATTGTTTTTAGACAAATTAATATTTTTTGTAATGGATGATTTTACTTTTAAGACTATTTGCAAACATAAAAAATAAATGATTTTACAAGAATGCGTTTCATCCATATTACACGTGGGGAAAGAGCGAAAACAAATAGTGCATTGACATTCTCTTAAATCGTTACCATTAGAGGTAGATGCAAAATATGTGTCTTGACTTTGACTACTAACACCAGACAATGCTGTTTCATTTTTACCAATTTGGCTAGATTTTATTCTTTCATACATATGTTTGAGGCTTTGATCTGGATTATATTCAGGACAACCAAATTTTTTCCAATCCTTAAACAATAATACAGATATTACACAATACAATTTATCAAAAAATAAAAAAATAAATAAATTTGTACATACAAAATATCAAAATAATACAAAACACATTTTACTTAATTATTTATGACATTGTAGCTTGTTTAAAAAATCTTACATCCACAACATCTGGTGGACAGGGAGCATTAAATCCAGGATATTCATGTAATTTGTTCTCATTGATATTAAAATGGTAGTAATCGTTCATTTCATTTTCTCTGCCAGGAAAAGGTAAACCTAAAAAAACAAAAAAATATTATTATTTTATTCAAATGCAACAATATATGTAAACTTGACTAATAATTTTAAATGAATTATGAAATCACAGATTATACAAAATCAGATAGTTCACTAAGTAAATATAAATATTTAAAAATATAAAAAATCTTTATAGTGACTTATAGAAGTATAATAGGATAGAAAAATCTGCTCCTATTTAAAAATATTTGACCCAATCAAACTTATTCACAATTACCATTAATATCATCAAGTCTAAAATTGATATAATTTATAACACATATTTAAAATGTCAATATGACAATGTGGTGTTATAATTCTATGAGCACAACCAAACTGATCTGTTATTTCAAAATACTTTTAAATACTCTTCCATCCAGTTTTATATAATTTGTATTAAAGTTAAATATATTAATGTTCTAGTTTTAAATTTTAACTACAACATTATTTTAAATATTAACCACTTATATGAAGTATAAATAATAATTTAAATATTAATATAAAATAAAAAACACTCATAATTACATTCATTAGGTGTAGTATATATTGATATTCCAGAATATTCTTCTCTGGCTTCTTCAAGCCATCCACTAGGATAACCATGCTCCCGCATTCTGTAAATATGAACTGGAAGTCCATTTTTAGGAACACCCAATGCATTTAACATATCATCACTTAATTTACCAGGTGTTAAATCGCTCCATGCAGTTTTATTCCCTCCTATAAAGTATCGTGCATTTTTTTGACTGCCATACCTAAATCACAGTGAACAAATTAATCAATAATACTTTTATTATTTTAAGTTTAAAGTATGGTTGATTTTAGATTTCCATCAACCAATTTTCTTTCAATCCACACTTAATCATTTTATAAAATATATATTTTTTTATATTTGCAAATCAAATGTTCTGATGTTAATACATAAGAAAAATCTACTAGATAACACTTTTTTTAAGTTACCGATTTTTGAAGTTTCTACCAGAATTTGGTGTTGCAAATTGATTTTTATGATAAAGAAAAGACTGTCGGTTTTTTGTAATTTTTCGTTGATTTCTAGGTTCTGGACAATGAGTCAATGAATGATTTGGACAATCGCAATTCCAACATGCACTTGGTCTATGTGCTCCAAAAGTTTTTCCAAATCCTTTTGTAATTGGTGAACTCTAAAAAAAAAATTTAAGTTTTTTAAATTAATAATTTCATAATATGCTAAATCCTATTATAAGCAATATAAATATTTTTATACTTAATATAAGAAATTAACTAAATATTATACCAATATATTAGTTAAATTTGTTAATGTTTTCAAAAATTGAATTTAGTATTATTATTTAAACATATAATTTTAATTGTTCTTAAAAATTTAAATTTATGTTCTAAAACCTAGCTAAAATACCTAGTGTTTTTAAATTCTGAGCAAAGAAATAAATTTATTGATTGATATTACAATGATATGATTTTTTTTGTGTGCCACCCCATTTTGAAGCAGTAAAAATAATATTCAAATTACGAACAAATTCAATTTTGTTTGATTGTTTTAATTTAAAACATATTTATTATAGGAATTTAAAACATTTTTTTATTACATAAATAATTTTCTATACACAAATTATTTTTAAAAATATTTATATTAATTTTATAAGCATTTGGAATTTTTAAAAATATTTGATTTTTTTTTTAGTTTTGATAAAAATTATTAAGCTTGTATAAAAACTTTGAAAATATAGTACATACAAGATTTTTAATAAGTTGTCCTTAAAGCAATTTAAGAATATTGAAAGTATGTAAGTACAATTTTTATTAGTATTTGAAATTTAAATTTGTCAAAATTATGAAAATTTACAACTTTTTTGTAGTTAAAAATGTATAAAATTATCAATTTTAATAGCTAAAATTTAATACAAAGTTTCTCATACATTTTTTTTACTGAAGCTTAAGAATCTAATAAATTTATATGCGCACATTTTTTTAAATTGATATTTGAATTTTGAAAATCAAACTTTAACAAAATTATATACTTTAATAAAAATTAATGATTTTAGTTATTTTGCTTTAATTTAAAACTATTTGAGGAACCTTGAACTTTTATTTACTTTATTATATTTTACTATATATAATGACGTTTTAAAAATATTAAGGTTTATTTTAAGCTATTTATACCTACTATGGACCTATTTATATTGTTCGAATATGTGTTGGTATTGACTTATAAGTTACTAACAATTGATAATATTATAACAATTACTGTTTAATAAGATGTGTTTTCTTTAGTGTTTTTTTAATATATATAATAAAAATACTATAAATTATGTATAAATGGAATATGACTTATGATAAATATAAAGTATAAATCCGTATTGAAATATAATAAGTAATTACTTCGAATTTTATTGCCCGATTCAGCTTAAAGTTTTTAGTTTTGTCTATAACAAACAAAGGTTCACTTTTTTCTTTTGGTTCTAAATCATTGGTTTCTCGATAATAATCTTGTCTTGAACCATCAAGTGATCCATAATGTTGGTATTGTTTTGAATTATTATAAGGTCTTGGACAATCATATTGTTGTGTACCACTGCATCCAGGTTCTTGCATAGATCGATCAATGTCATCATTTGTAGTATATTCACATTCCATGATCCCATTGTTTGCATTCATAATTAATTCTAACCGAATACCACTATAACAATTATAAGGTATTATATTATATTGAGTATCTATACAATATATAATTTTTTTTTTGTAGGTAACATATTAAAAAAAATATATCATATTTTATAAGCTTTCACAACGAAAAATATGCAAAGTTATCACAAAAATGACAAATTATAAAGCATACATACATTGAAATGTTTGGGACTAAAATATATTATTGCATATTGAACACTATGTGTGAAAATGAACAGTGTTGAGTGTTCTAAGTCTCAAAATGTAACTTTGAATAATATAAGCAAGAAAACATTAATTCTATCCCAAACCCAAACATGCACATCACTTACCATTAAAATATTAAGCAAACATCAAAACTAAGTAAACTGACCGGGTTTAATATACCGACCAATGAACCAACTGGAATGGGCGGCAGTGGGCACGCACAGTTTTATTATTAATACTATTATTACTATTACAGCATTACCGATACTAGTTTAAATGTATTAAATTAGATGTATATTATAAAAAATAATAATATATTATAGATCTTAAATCATAGTTATCACTTGCGAAAAAAAGCAAATTGACCGTCATGATATCACGAAATCAACAACAATATTACCAAATAAAAACACCGTCAGCGGCCATATAATCCTAATAATATTGTTTGTTAAAAAAAAATTGATAAATTATAAAATATAAATTTTCATCACAATATTGTTGAACACTTAATACTGCTTTTTTGAAGTTGGCACAAACGCCACAAACTACAATTAAGACACCAAATTATTGATTTTTTTGACGCCCGGTTCTTAGTGCTATCTAACGGTCAATAATACTAACTAGTTTTATCAAATTGTTAATCAATTATTTAACTCATTAAAATAATTATTAATTAATCTTTTTTCTAAGATTAATTTCTTTTTTAGATTCCAGTGATCTTCCTCAAATCACATACAGTGGATATAAAACTTGTACTTCAGGTCTTAATTACATTAAAATAATTTCGTGCAGACGTATACCTCATATCAATTATTAATGCACTTAAAATTTATAAAAAATATTTATTTATCATAATATTTTTTTAAAATATATTAAATATTAAACGAGTTCTTCCATACAAATAATAGAAGTTATTGGGCGTGATTAACTAATATCTGATTTCTGCTTTCAAAGAAACAAAAATGACATCTCTACAGTTTGACTCAAATACTCTGAGAGGTAATAAATTTTTATGTAGCTTACATTGTTAAAAATAATACTTAAATAATTATATTTTTGTTGTAATAGAAACAAATTAAATTAGATAATAAATTATTTTTAAATTACATTTGAATTAAATAGATATCATTGATTTCGACATGTTGACTCTACCCTGTTTGATCATAGACATACAAACATTATTTTTAATTTTATACCAAAATTAATAATAAATAAAAACTTTAGGGAACTTAACACATGAATTGCCTACAAATAAAAAAAGCCTTTTAAAGTATGTATTATGCAGAAGATATCTTTAATGCTTTATGACTATTGCCCTGATTGAATTATTAAAGTTAGACTATACATATACAATATACATAGTATAATAGCATTTCTTTTTATATCCCAATACCACCAACAGATTTTGAAAATGTTCACATATCGCTAGATATTAAGTATTGGTATATATTGTTTAGTATTAATAATAATTTTAATTTGATTCTTCGAAATCGTATGCTATCAGTTGAAAACCACTGATTTAATTTTAATAAACATTGAACGACTCATGAATTTCATGTACCTAACATGTTTACAAAACAAATAAAAATTTCACTTTAACTAATATTTTAGATTTAATTTATTAAATAGTTTAATAAAAACTTATATGGTCAATTATATTTTTTTATAATTTTGATACTTTATCAATCGTCTTTTAAACATTTTAGTTATTTTGGCTGAAATTCTGAAATCTCTTACAACCTGTGAAAATGCGTTGAATTTAGAAGATGCTAAGAGTAAAGCTGGTAATGATATGCTAAAAGTTATGCAATATGTTTATCCAATAGTTGTCAGCACTCAGATGGATGTAATTAAAAAACATGGACTTCCTGAAGGACGAGAAGGTAAATAACAATAATTACATATACCAAGCATGTTAAACTCAAAGTACTAACTGGGAGAAATAAATTGAAAAGTTTATTATGCAGGCTGCAACTAAAAATTAATTGAAAAAATAATATTTCTTACAAATTTTTAATTTTTTATTCTAAATAAATATAAAACTATCAATAACACTTATTCGATTACAGTTTATCGGAAGATCAGACAGAAGAGTTACATAATGTTTACCTCTTTAACATAGTAGTGACACAAATTGAAAATTGTATAATTTTTTTTATTAATTTAAAATTTCCTATTAATTGTCTATTAATATTAGTAGCTGTGGCTCATAAAAAAATGAGTCATTGGCTGCATATTTGACATACCTAATGTACACCATAAGTACCACTAATTTCATAAACTCATAACCATTTTATAAGCTATAGAGTTTTTCAAATAACTAATATGTTATATTATTTTTTTACCTTTTGATTTTATAATACTTTATTATGATAGTGCTGTACTACACTAAAATATACAAATATAAAGTTTAATTTATAATTATACTGAAAGTAGAAATTCCTCACAAATATTTATGTAAGTATAAACAGTCGTTTAATGAGGAATGGAAGTCATCCACTTTTTTAACTTTCATTTTTCATCCTATTTTTTTTTTTTAATTTCAATATAATTGAGTCAAATTGCAAGTATTTTGTTAATTTTACAATTTATTATGTTTTTGATTTATTTTTTTAAATATTTTATTATTAAAAACAACTATAATTTGTTTTATTAGAGAGAAATTGTATTACGTAAAGTATTATTATTATTATTGTATTACCATAATTTATATACTTTTTAATTTAACTACGTCCAAACAACTGAGTCAATCAATTTTTTGTTTCTGTTCATTTTAGAAATATATTTTTACAAGAACTATATGGTAACTATTATTTGTTCTTACATTTAATTTCCTTTTACTTAATTTCATACATACATTATAGTATTATCAATGTATTATTTGTTTTTTAACTATCATCAAATATTTTTACATGCACACACAAAGAATATACTTAAACTCAACAAGCAATTTATTGATAATAATAAAAAATTTAGTTAATCCTCACTTAATTTTAGCTACTTCAACCTCGCACTTAAACTGAATTTCAATAAATAAAATAATAACTAATAACAATAAAATAAATTGATATACTGTATGATTTACAACAAACAAAATATTTAATCTTATTTTTAACCTGACTCTTTCTCTTTTATTCACTATTTTTTATTTTGAAATTATATATCTTATATTACCTATGTGTTTATCTTGAATTAAAAATAGATTGTATTTATTTTCTTCTAGGGATAATAAAGTTTACCAGAAGTGTAGTTGCATTTGAAAAAGATGACAGAGTAGTAGCTGATCTTCACCGTCAGATACGATCATTTTATTTACCACCAGTTAATGTTTCAAGTGCTGTAACTTCACATGTATAGATTAATTATTTAATTTATAAGAAATACTATACACAAATTAAAATAATTTACTGAATATGTTATAATAAAAAATATTTTAAAACATTTAATAATTTAATTCTTTTTATTATTAATTAATTAAATTTGTGTATATGCATTTGTTTTATAATTTTTTACTAGGCTTTTAAATTTTTAAATTGAGTATTAGAATTGACTAATAAAGTAACAACTATTAAAATTGTATTATAAATTTAAAAGATAATATATAAATTTATTATGTTTTTTTTTTAAATGTATTGTTTTGTTTCAATTACTTACATAGATTATTAGTTATATTATATACAAAAAACATTTACATTTTTTATACAATTTACAGTAAATATGAAAAATTTTTAGAAAGTTATTTTGTTTTTCTCTCGGGTAGAATATTGTTGTATTGTAATACCATATTGTAAGTCAATGATAAATCATTGAGTTCTTAGCTGACACCACATTTGTTAACATTTCTTCAAAATTGTTTAAACATTGTCTGTAATTTTTACTTATACTCAAAGAAACTATTAAAGATAAAAAAAATAAATATGTTTCATTCTTGAGGTAAATAAAAAGTAAATATCGCAATATTTGATGATAAAAATATCAGAGCACCATTAGAATCATTACTTCATATCTTAGTTTTCAATTTTTAAAATACTCCACTAATTTTTGAGCTCTCTTACCTGAAATTAGAATAAAAAAAAATTATCTTCATTGTTCAATTTAAAACAAGTATTATAACAATACATTGCTTATGTAATTGTTTCAAGGTTTAATCATAGTTTAATTATAACACCTAATAAATGTTAATGTTAATTAATGTTATTTTTATTAAATATAAGTAAGTAGTTATTTCTATAAAATCTATAGAAAAGACACTATTATAAAATTAATTTTATATTACTAAGGTTCTATTATCTTAATCATAGTATTTAGTTGTGAATGTTTTGATTAACATTTAATTTTTTGACAACAAATTTTTATTTTTTCTTATATTGAAATTGAAACAATTTAAAATATTAATCAGATTTTATAATATTATCGCCGGCCAATATTTCATAATCATCACAAATAAAAATAATAAAATAGATTACTAACTCATAATAATAGTAATATTGAAGACATAATTCACAAATTATTGTGGGCTTTTTCACAGAATATTCTGGTTTCTACAGTATTGCCTATTTCATACACCTAACAAAAAAAATTATATATAATATATTAGGTTAATTAAATTGATATTTTTTTTGTCATAATTTATTATTATAAATATTATGGTCATATTGCATTATTGTTATAGGTTTTTAATGATATTTCATTGAAATGAAATAACAATACACACTTTCTAAATTAAAATATCTAAAATTAAAAATGTAGGACAAAAAATGTGGGTACTACTCTGTTATATAGTAGGTATCTAGTGAATCACTATAAAATAATTGTGTTTCCTATTAGTAATACAGTACCTAGGTTGATTAATTTTTGTTTAAAATATTGCATTTGAAAATGTCATTGTGAGTATA
>JACXSJ010004041.1:0-16681 GCA_014851325.1 Pentalonia nigronervosa
GTTTGTTTTAATAATATATAATTATAATTTTTACGCAGCTTAAATGTTATGTGTCGTGTATTGATCAGCTTTTACTAAGTCAATTTGTATATCCTAGGATGTACACAACGTGTTTATTAAAAGCCCGAATAAAATTAAGAATTTCAGCATTTACTGAGTACAAACAGTAAAACCTAACATTAGCTAGTAAAACCTAGGTCTACCTAGTGATCGGGCATTTACGGTAACATATAGACATAATTTAATGTAGACGTGCTTATACACGATATACGGAAATCGTTATAATATAATTTTGTTGCAGTCACCGTTCTAGAGTGCAAACATATTTTGATATTTCGTATATTTATGCACCGCGGACGACGGACGGGAGTGCTGCAAGTCACGACGCTCAGAAATTTGAATGAAACAAAACGAAAAGTGCTCTTTTTCAGAACACGAACAACGATATTTCGGTTTCCATACACTGCGATTTTTATTCGAATCGTGCCCGGAATAGATTCCTCGTCTTTGCTTCTCGAAGGCACCTTAAAGGCGGTGTCAGGCGCAGCGAATGTTCGCAACGTTCGCGATGTCGGCAAATGCGTACAATGCGATATCCGTCGCTGCTAAGGTTCTCTTAAAATTGAACGCGATTGATTTGACGCGTACATTCGCTAGATAGGCGTGAAACCAAAATAATATCACGCATCCTGCTCACGAGTCATAACTCATAACTACGGACCTGTTATACGAGTTCTAGGCCTGTGTTCTTTGGACAGTGGTAACAAGTAAGACGTAAGAGTTTTGGTACACGCTTTTTGTTAAGTGGCCAATCCATAGATGCTCCGCGTGTCTCAGGACGACTCAGCAACCGAGTACCAAATGGAGCCTGCTAGGTTACATGACATTTTTCGATTGGCTCAGAGAAAGACCAATTTTTAAAAAAAAAATGCACCATCAACAAGAGATATGCGAGGCAGCAATGCTTCTCATTAGCTTAAGTACGTTGACCGCACTTACCTATATTTCTTTAAATTTTGTTTTTATTATCTCTGTTAATAGTACCGTATTCTATACGAATAATTGTTATTACTACTGAAAGTCGTTTGGCACTGATTTGTGCTAATTAATAATGGCTAGAGTTATATTACACATACTGTCGGGATAATATATGACGGAACAGTTTTTTTTCACTCTAAAAACCGTAAGCAATCCTGATAAGACGACGGTCGCAATAAATAATGTTTTATAATAATATTATAGCACATACGAAAACGCGTGCAAAAATATTACCAAATGTCTCGGAAACAACATACTAATAAGTACATTACAAATAATAATATAATATTATTGCAACTCCAGATGATCGATGACGTATTTCACGAGTCGTCGTCGTGCCGGCACCGACGCTGTAAAGTTTCCGTACGCCGTTTGGCTCTCGTGCTTCAACTGGTCGCATAATTAAACTATTACGGTATAACGACTGTCATACTATATTTTGTTATATGACAACATTATTTACACGTTTGGCCATCACAAGGGCGTCGTACACGTCCGCCGGGCGGCAATATATCCCATCACGAATATCCGACGCCGCCGCGACGCGAACGATTAAAAACGCTAGGCCTAAATTATTACCGCACATACACGCAATATCGTTTCGTATTAAATGTTTTAAACAAAAAAAAAAAAAAAAATCGACCACAGGTCAGATACAACAAAAGTGAAACTGGTTTCAGCGCGCTAATTGACGATATATATAAAGTATAGAACACGCATATTATCACACTGACGTGTATATTATTATTATTATCATCGTACACCGTCGCGTGGAGCGCGGAAACCAGTTCGGGCATATTATTATGGATGTGGCTTATCGCGGTACGAATCGGTTAAGATCGTATTTGTAAGCGCGGGCGCGAGATATTTATCGTAACCGACCATCACCTCCGCCGACGGCGGCCACACGATACACCCATCGTATTATCACGTAACACGACGCGTACCTGTTTAATTAAAATCCCATCAATATATTATTATACGGGGGACCGCCTCACACCGCCATCTCCGAATTTCCAATCACGTGCCAGGAACAATCCCGCACAGACGCGTAGTTATTTAGGTTGATCGATTAAGCGTAGTGCGTACTAACCCCCGTGTTTTCATTCAGCGTAATAAATCTATTAGCATTCTAATTTTTGAAATTTTTAAGTACCCATCATACTCTTAATGACTTTATTTTAAACTACTTACATTTTCTATACCGTTTAAGGATATAGTGTCTCGTGGCCATACCAACTTTTTTTTATTCAAATGAGAATTGCTTTTATTTCCTGTACATTGTCAAGTAGATGAAGTTTTTTTTTTTTTTAATTTGTATGTATCCAAATTAAAATCCGAACTGTACTTTTCCTCATAATTGAATAAAATCAACGTTAAAGGAAAAATTTGGGCTGAGCATTCTTGGTGTAGGTACCATCCTGCATATTAGATGGTCTTCAAAATTACACCAACTCTTCCATAATATTATCATAATCATATGCAACGCATAGGCAGATATTTGGTCACATCCGTGGGGGGGGGCTTAACATTTTTGTCTTATCCATTAGTCATTAGCGGAAACAGACATTTTTAGTTTCTTTCACCTACTAACTCTAGTGGCTACTCTTACCAAGTATACATAGGTAATAGGAACATAAAAATATAAAACATCGAATAACTACTAAATTTTTTTTTATTTTAATTGTATATATCTATTGTTTTGTACAGATATACTAATAATCATTTCGGTATCAATAGATTTAGATATTTCTTTTTCAATGTATAATATTGAGGTGTTGTTAAACTTTTCCTGCAGCATAGAAGTTTGAAGCCAAGTTTTTATTCTACGCATGGCCGAAAAACTCCTTTCACAAGTGGAGAAACTTATAGATATTGTTAAAGCAACTTGAAATAGTATATATAAATTAGGGAAAGTCTGTTTTGTTAAAATCTTTTTCACATCATTTAAAGGTATATACTTTTCATCAGTAGACTGCAATATACAATTCTTTTCCACTTCTATTTTCTAACTGCAATACCTCTTTAGATACATTCATCAAATCCTAAAAAATATACAAAATATTGGTTTATTTTTAATAAAACTAAAAAACTAGAGCATAAATATTAAGTATAAATTAATTTTCAGAAACCGATACGATACTTACTTTATAATGATCTACAAAGAAAAATCTTTCCTCAAAGTTTAGTTGAAAAAATTGATCAACAGCTGTAGCCATTAGGAGGATTTCAGTAGAAAATCTTTTTTCCAGATTTATCAAGATAGCAACAAATACAAGAATGAAAGCATTTTTTTCTAAAATAATCTTCAATGGTTTCAATGATGTCATTAATATTTTGTTCAGCACTTGTGGTTACAGTAGTATCAAAATGTTTAAGATTGTGTGGCTCTTGTCTTTTTCTTTTGCATCCTAGTTAAAATTAAGAATTATAAATAAATATAATGTGTTTATTAAGCCTTATCTTTAGATGATGTTTGTATTGATATTCCATTGTCTTTAGCAAAGATTTCTATTTCACACCAAAGCTTAGAAAAATACTCTGTTGTTTTAGAATTTTTAAAAGTCATCATCACACCTTGAATAATAGTTTTAGATTCCCCTAAAGTTTTTTCTTGAAATGTCTTAGCAATAATATTAATATTAATTAATACTTTATGTAAGATAAATAAATAAACTATAAATCGTCTAATTTTTAAATTTGTTAATATACCTAAAATAAAGATATTGAACTTTAAATAATTCAAATCACTAATTATTACTTTTTATATTATTCCAATTGCTTCATTTACTCCTCTATCGTCTTCATTTTCGATTTCTTCTTCTAAACCTTGAATAATTACTTTATAATTTGCTTTAACAGATTCTATATTTCGATAACGACAATTCCATCTAGTGTCACTTGACGTATGTTTTATTCCTAGTTTAGTATGAATCTCAATTAATTTTTGATTTTTTGACAGATGAGAAAAATGTATGTACAGGGATTCTAAAGTGTTGAACACGTGTCTTATTTTCTAATATTAATATAGGTAATAAATAAAATCACGAATATCTAAGATGTATACAAATATTCATTACCTTTACATATTTACACATATCAATTAAAATAAGATTCATTTTATGAGCCATATAGTGGGTATAAATAGCGTAAGGATATTGACATTTTATTTTAATTTGTAGTCCGTTAAATTTCCCAGACATAACATTTACACCGTGATATGGCTGAGCAACTATTTGTGGTTTAGAACTAAGTTTACACTTTTTCAGATACCATGATATGTATTGATATAAATTTTCAGCATCTTGATTCTTAGAAAAATCTATAAAACCAAGAAATCTTTCAACAACATCTAGATTTTTAACATACCTTACATAAAATGCCATTTGTTCTTGTTTATAACACCTATAAATTAATTTAATAAAAATAAAACAAGAAGTCCATTTATAAAACATAATTTATATTTTACCTTGCTTCATCACACATAATTCCAAACACCTCAATGTCTTCAATTTCTTTCACAACATTTGCACATATATTTATAAGTTCATCTTGAATTATATGACTCGAGTAATTGATTTTAAGATTAAATTTTTTTCCAAATTTCTCATTACTTTTTACTAACAATTTACATAATTCTTTAAAGTTTTCTAAAAATATTTCAATTTTTTTACAAATAATTATCATAATTAGATATTTTGTTTAAATCCAAGCTTTAGTTATTACATTTTAGTTATTACTTTAATATCTTGGTTTAAAGAATTTTTTGTCTCGTCGTGTCCCCTAAAACCAATTACTTGACAACTTGCAAATAAAACAATATCAACTAACATTTTCATATATATTCTATTACTTTTAACTATCAATGAATGCTGAGAGGATATTTGACAATAAACACTACCAGTTTTTTTTTTGTTTTCTAATATGCTGATAATATAACCATACATTTTAGATGTAAATGACTTTTAGCATGTGTATTCAATTTATTAAGTTTACTTTTATTTCCACCTTTAGTTTCACTACAAACACTCAACTATAAATTATAATATACTTATATTAATAATTACAATTAAAAATGTATAAATTAAGCATAAATACAAAGCACTTGCTTTTTTCCAATTTCTAAAACCAACTAGAAAGCTATCTTCAAAATTGCCACTATTTCCAGTACTAAAATTTCTACCAGCAAAGCAAAAAATAGAATCATTAGATATACTATATTCAAGTCATTCATATGTTATGTAATGCTTATGATTGAAAGCGCGATTTTGTGTACCAAATTTAATTAGCGGATATGACTGCAATATATTTAATTTAAATATAATATAATAACTTAAACTATGTTTAATAAATTTGTACTTACTGTTAAAATTGGTCGCACAGGGTCTGTTATTAAAGTTCCCAAGTCGGAAATGACATTTTTATCTACAATATTGTCAACATTTTTTTGTGCAGTTATATCAACGTCTAAACCAATATTTAATTCTTCATTTTCAGATTCTAGTTTTGTCGTTGACGGGGAATCAGTTGCAACTAGTTTTTGTTTTTTTTTTTTTTTAATATTAAAGACATCAAACATTCTTTTAGCCATTATTCAATTAATTACAATTTATAATTTAAAATTAATTGATTAATTCACACAAATACACAATACACATAAATAATATAAAATGATATTGTTTATTTGTTTAGCACTTACCACTTACGGAAAACGACGCGTAAACATTGAAAACAAAAAAAAAATAATAAAGACGATCACCGTACACACTCCAAAAACGTAATCGATATTAATGCTGTGGCGGTCTGCAGTTTGCGTATTTATAAATTTACGGGTATCGCAAACAAGTTCTAGAATATTCGCAATTATCAATATATACCTACAAAATATGATTTTCCCAACAACGTAAGCCGTGAATATTCCAAACCATTCTCGTATCCCAACAAAATAAAATAAAAGTTATAAATATCAAATATTGAAACACACAATTTTTTATTTTGACGTCCCCCCAAGTCCCCTCCGACATCCGCCTATGATTCAACGTGAAAATTATTGTGCTTGCCGTTAATACACTTTTTTTTTCTTAAGCGTGGTGTACCTCTAATCTCTATCTTACTCATAGACGACTTGCAGGGTGGTCTTGCATTGATGTGATAAATCAAAACAGTTTCAACATTTATGGTTATAATTTTAACGACTCGCGATTGAATATTGTTATATGAACTCGGTATTATGTACCAATTATATTTGCAATTTTCTCAATATCTATAAAATCGTGTACTGAATTTGTACCGTTTCTCTATAATGATGTACACGACGGCCAAGTTTAATTTTCAATTATCAAAACGTATACGCATCAGTTTTCTATATCTATATATTGTCTTAAGTTGTATCCAAGTAACAAATTACGTAGCCGCCGGAAAAATATTGAATTGCATTGTTATTAGTTATATTTTGTCAGAATTCAAGATTGTCAAAGACGAAGAAATATTTTATGTAATAATATACCGTTAAAGTTATTTCCATTTCAAATGATATTTATTAAGCGATTTCTTGACGGTTCAGACGTTTTACGATACACGCACAGAGAAAGGAAAATCTCGTGCAAAAAGTAAATATTTTTTTTTTTAAATACCATAGTTTTGATAGCGTATAATAATATGCTGATAAAATTTACTTTGTACATATAATATTGGAAACTTTAATGTAACGTGTGTACATAGCAGAGTTTAAAAACACCGCAATAGATCTGGCACAATAAAACAAAGTTTTTTTTTTAAATAAAATCACAAAACTCTTAAAAACAAGTTAAAGTACTCTTTTAGTTAAGGTACTCATTACGTAGTTGACCTTTCTTCTCCACACACAATATAATAATAATAATTATAATAGTTTCAAGACAGATATTATATATTTTGTGTAGTTACTGTTATAGGCAGGTACTAAATATTATAAAGTATCGTATAATGTAGTTATTTTTTTATTTCCGAGGGAGACAAAAGACGAGATAAAAATGATTGGGAGGAACACGTTTTTTTGAATTATTGCATTGAAATGAAAAGAGAATTTCGTTTAGCGTTATAATATTATTATTTACGCGTTCATCAAAGTATAATACTAATGATGTCACCGCTATGGAATAACTGCAGATAACGAGTGTAACAAAAAAAAAAAAAAAGCGTCTTACGGATTTCAGATGAAACCCAGGCCAAAAGACATGTCCATGTCAAAAAATAAGCCACTATTATAATAAAAATGTATACATATTGTAATGTTGTACGGCTGTCTGCAGCCGTTTTTGAATATATACGCGGCGTACGTAAACGCTTAAATAATATTATTATGTGTCTTAATCGAGCGTTTCGACGACGTTCGGCGGGACACGGTCGGTTAATCTCGTGTATAATCCCGCCAGAATGTCGTCGTCAAAAACTCGACGGCGATAATTCCTAAGAAGAAAACCCCCCAGCCCGTCACATGTAATTGCATCGGTACCACAATAATATCATGTACACCGGCTGCAATTCCCGATCGGCCGACAGTTTCGAGAGGTTCGTTGTCAACTCGTCGTAAACGTCCGATGTCGGGCGACCGTTCTAATCGAGTCGTTTTGTGCGTAGGGCACCGCTTTATTATAACAGGATACATCTAGGCGTAAAGTGACGAACATTGAACTGTTTGAAAGACAATACTATTTCGACGTGCATAGAAAATCTAGTCTGGTGCTTTTGGATACCAGTCGTGACGTCATGCATACGACATAAAATTACATTTACTCCCGAGAACACCGTCACGAATATGACATTTTGCCGTGTCCCGCACTCCCGCGGCACGGATGACATTAATTTTATTACAGCGGATATAATATTTGGTACGTTTTGCGAGTCGAGTGAAAATAAAATGCGATATTTAGACGGCGCACCCCGCAATAATGATGCAACGGACTCTGCGGGATTAACGACATCATAATCTATACAATAAGTATAACGTATACGCATTATAACGTAATAGGAGGAACGGTACTATTATGAGATATAGCCACCGAGCGGAATTATGAATTTCAATCGACCGCTAACTGATGCGGCGTGTAGCCCGTGCTGTAGGTATAATATTGTGCACATGTATATTTTATACAGGATGGCGTTTTCTCGTTTACTCATTTAGCTAACGCAAAAAAAAAACTGGAAATCACGGTGACCACCCTGTGCTATCAATATATTGGTAGTTCACGTAATATTTTATTATATAAAGAAGGGATAGGATCCCATACGCACACGCATATCTTATTATAAAATATTAATATTATATACGTATATCCGAGTTTTTCGGACGAAAGCCGGCCATAGTGTACACTACTATGAATATACATACCGTAATAAGGTATTTTTGCTGATATTAGAAAAATCCCACGACACAAAGGCAGCTGCGGACTTAGTCATCCGAATGGAATTAATCAAAAATAGGTACTCAAACTTACTTGTTTCCCCGTCTTCTTTTTATTTTATCGTTTCGTTTCGATTTTCCAGACGCGTGAACCATCAGACCGGAAAACAGTAAACTCCGAAAACGCAGGATAGACGCACAGCGGCTGATCGCTTAAGATTTCATTATACGTCATAATCCTGATATTTTGCTCCATCGTGTGTGGTTTGTAGACTTTGACCACAGATTAAATGTAAACGAAATATACTTACGTTTCAAATCAAATACATTTGACCAAAACGTTTTATTTAGTGTTTTTTTTTTTCGTGATAATTTTACCACGATTGTGTAATCGTGGAATTCCGTGCGAGTTCGATTAAACTTATAAACGTGTACACTAAATAATACTTTATAATATAATATAAATTACACGTGTATTGATGGGACGATAAAATTAAAACATATTGAAACGGACACGTCGAGCACCATTTTTCAGTTAAATTCAATGTAGCACTGTGGCATTTGTAGTGTAAGCATAAAATATATCGTAATAAATTTACACTTTAAAAAATTTGTATTTTTTGGAATTTATATTTTGATTATACTATCTTATGGAGATTTTTAAAGAAAACAGAATTTTAATATTGTAATATACTTTAGTACTATATACATATCATAATAATTACATTATTTTCATGTGTTGATACAATAAATGCGTTTGTATCTTAATAATCAATTACCACGACTCTTGATGACTTTTAGTTGTATTATGCTAAACAATGTACAACTATAATGTACGTATATACTGGTATTCAGATTGCTTTCTCTGTATTCCGATTTAGATAATAACTAACAATCTCCAGGAATTATTTATACAAAAAGCTTTTATGTAATTCCGAGTTTTTTTTTTTTCACGAATTAGGCAACTACTATTATCACAACGTATACAGACCCTTTCACGTCGTGTATAAAATACTACCTCCATCAAATTCTTCAGATATTTACGTCTCCTTGTCTTATTTTTCTTTTGTGTGGTATATTTTTTAGCGAATCATTTTACCGTGCTTTTCATTTATCAACAACATCGGGACGGCCAAACAAACAAAGGAGATACAGTACACGAATAAAAAAAAAAGAAAAAAAAAATTAAAAACATCCATCGGTATTTCATCGTCTCGGGGCGAGCCAGATTGTATTTCTTTAATTAGAAGGAGTCGTCTGACCATAATACACGTATCGTATCGAACTTTGCACGAGGCTGTGGTGAATATATTTTTATTCAATTAGGGAACTCACATTGCCAAGAACTTTTCAATTCTATACCGATTCAAAAGCGCCTATACATTGCTCTCCGCACAACAACTACACGTCAGAAAAATTACCCTAATAATATTTCATACCACTTTGGTCTTATTCGCTTTGTACGAGCAACTTTATTCGATGTCTATAATTAGCACAGTACTAACGTTCTTAGAACCGTTTTATCAATAAGATAATTTAGACTTGAGTTAATGTTAATCCATAGTTAAACTAAGATTTTGAGTTTATGATCTCTAGAAAGTTGATACTTGATACACTTAACATGATTGTACGAGGTGATTCACAGCGACGTCGGCGGCATCGATTATTAAATAATAGATTTTATATACGTATTTAATACAGTTTATTACTGACCATTAATTTGTTATCTTTATTATTACGATCGTATAATATGGATTAGGTACCTAATAATTATCTTTCATTATCTTTACGACGTATTTTGTATCTGATTGATTTGCACATTGTATTTTTAGTTAATTATTTTTAAATCATAAGCGTCCTTCAGTTGTTCGTGTTTAATCGTTGCTTGTCATCAATAAGGCATGCCATTAGTATTGTATACAAATGTCTGAAATCATGTGTATACATTATGTCAAAACTATGTTTCGTGGTGTGTCAATGTTACGGTAAAAACACCGTATTGTATAAAATATAAAATATAACTATTTTATCAATTATTATGTGTCCATGTGAATCCTGTAATCCGTTGTCTCGCTATCGGCTCCGCACGAGTTTTACTACACAAAAAATAAAATAAGATTACAATTCAAAGTGGACTGAATTGAATTTTTTATTCAAAAACAAATGGTGTTCACCATTATTACAACCCTTCTCAAATTATTTCGTTTTTTTACACACATTGCTGGATTTATTTTTGATATAATTGACAAGGGTTGTACCTATGTATATAGATTAATTTTTTGCAATTGACATTTTACTATTGCCTACATGAATAAAGCCAACTGGTAATATGCTTGTGCCTTTTATATATACGCATAATGTAATTGAAAAATTGTTGCTGCAATTAAACAATTAAATAAATATTGAAAAACTTCATTTTATTTAAGTGGCCCAACATTTTAAAAACATAAAACAATATCGTTTCACTTGTTTGAAATTATATACATATTTAAACTTTTTTTTTTTAAAAACTACGTTATATATCATTATATTTATTATTATATTCCTAAACAATGCATTACTGACGTATAACGCGCAAACAATTACTACGAGGAAGAATCCCTCGTCCCCACCTTGTGACTATGCCACAGGCTCACAGCAAAAACTAAACACAACGTTTATTTACAAAAATTGAATACACTTTCACCACGTGTAAAACTTTTATAATGTAACACGAATTATTTTGACTGTATATGACCTTCCATTTTATTTGTAGATTTTTTGTTGAATAGAGGTACAAATACACAACATCTGATAATAAATTGATTTTTAACCCCTTTTGTCTGTTCATGCGCAGTAAAATACATTTTTATTCAATAGAAACACCTATAGTTTTGAGATTTGATTATTGACTCTGGATTGGAAAGTGGAATTCACATTTTTTTAACAGTGTACGATCGCACGTAATTCGTATAACTTTAGGCCGTATTAAAACTGGTTTAAGGAGTCAATTTTGAAGGTATAAGAACTTTATAATTCAAAGTATTTTAGAAAAAATTTAAATTTAGTCTTAATCATTTTAGATAAAAAAAGGTTGGAAATTAATTTTTAACAAATCATGTTTTTTAACATCATTTATTAAAATATGGTAATGTGAGATCATTCAAACGACTTAATTTGTGTTAACTACCTTAAAAGTTGATCACGTGGTTAAGATTATCATGACCACTGATCGTCGCATTACTACATACTGTAATATACATACTTATTGTAAATAAATGTTCAACTTGGTTTTTACTTTTTACTGTGGCATAATTACTGGGTGTCAGGCGAAGGTATATATTTTTATACATTAGTAATTAATTTATTTTATAATGAATTGTTTAAAAGTGTTACTTATAAATTAATAATTTTAATTATTGATGCAATATTATATTATATTTGAGACGATAGTTCGCTTAAATATAATTAACTGTTCTTTTTTTTTTTTTATATTAATTGTACCGATAATAACAGAAAAATATGTTTTTCAAACGATACGTACATTAAAAAGACACAAGCATATTGTAGGCTGGCTATATATATGTATACGTAAAATGTCAATTTCAAAAAAAAAGCCATACAACCCATATCAATTATTTCAAAAATAAATCGTACAATGTGTGTTAACGAATTTGATACTAACAGAAAATGTAACATTAAAAAAAAAGGTTATATTTGAAAAATAATCGTGAATTTAAACGCAGAAACAAATCCTGTGTCCAGCATTTATTATACCTACCGACTACCACAGATATTTCTTCGACCTCTTCCAAATGGGATATACCCCCTGGCTTTTCCATACTTTAAATATTATAGTTAGTATCAAAATATACATACACGAACTTAATTTTAGGTAATATAATAATCAATAAATAATATTTATTTTAGACTATACACCTCGGTTAAATTTAAACATTCTACAATCAACGAAGCGCCAATGTCCTGTAAACATTAATAATTACACTGATAATAAAGATTAAACATAAAATGGATAGGTACTGTATTCTTAACTAAAAATTCTACGCTTTTTGGCTAACACAACAGAGAGAAAAACTATGGTTCTCACTCGAACACAGCGATAAAGAAACTAACATATAAAAAACATTGAAAAGAAACGCAATGATGTTACGATTAACAATTATATCAGTTGTATTGGCTAGCAGATTTGTTTACAATGCCACATCTATAAGTTTAATATCAATAGCTATTTTATATTAAACTAGTTATTATAAATGAACATGAAACTTTTGTTTGAAATTTGTTCTTATAAATGTATCTTCCTAACTTCATAAATTATCACAAAAATATCATAAAATACACACTTCGCTGTGTAGTAACATAGTTAAGGTCTACAATAACAGAGATAAGACTTTGAAGATTATGTTTGCTATGTATTCACAGATATAAAATTTAAGATATCAACTTAGTTGATAATAATATTTATGCATTTTTCAAAAATAAAAGGAACTAAGAATTATTGTTTTAAGCTGTTTGAAATGAATTGTTTACATATAATGTATATGTTACGGTTTTTAATTTGTAACAATAATTTAAATGGTTAATAAATAAATTATATATATATAGAAATAGCAACAATACATAGATGTTATGACATAATCATATTAAGATATGTACATAATTTTACAAAGGCTATTTAGTTAATATCATTATAAAATACAATGTCTACCATGGGGTTTTTTTAATATTGACGCCTTTGCTTATAATTATAAATTATTTCCAATAACGACGTTTCGAAAAATGTTTTTATATTTTAATTTAACCATTGTATAAGGAATATAATTTTTCCAAATAATTGTTGTATTAAACATTTGCAGAAATAAATCAATATGTATAAATAAAATTGGGTAGCTATACGAAATATTATTAAAATTCAAAACTACCTAGGTCAAGAAAACATTTATGAAGTAAATAACAATTTTTGTGATAATTGTGCCCTTAGTCAGTAAATACCGATTAACCAATAACAATAAGTTTACAACTATATAGATTAATCATTATTATATTTATATAAGAGATAAAATCGAACTGAAAATGGGTTCTCGAGTAGTGATTATGTGACGCGTCACCAGAATATAGAATTCCGGTGTTAATTAAGCACCTCTTATTTGTGTTAAATCCCATGCATCATATTGATATTACAGTATTGTGACAAAATTTAAAACCTGTTATTTCATTAAACAGTAACAGTATTTATATAGAAAAGGTGCCTATATATAACGATACATATAGGTGTATTTCTTAATTCTATAATGCTCTAGAATCCACTGATATAAATCAATAGATATCTACAAAAAGATAATGATTAATCACGGCGATATAAATTATAAAGTGTCAAATATTCAAATGTAAAATTATATTTTATCATGGACTTCGGTGGTTATACGAATACCTATAAAAAAATTCATAACATCGATAAACAGTAAAATATAATATATGCCCGTAAAAGTATATTATTATAGTTGATCATGTAATAATTAATTTGTCGTAGAAAAAAATGTTTCTTCTAAAATTTAATTTTTTTGTAGATTTTCTATGGCCTATGAGAAGCATACAAAGAGTTCAAAAGTTTGACATATGGGGATATGTCGAAGTGGGGACTTTCGATTGAAAATCGGACACAGATGGCACTAGGATGTGACAATATTGCAAAATTCCAAATAGTTTTTGAGAAAGTTATAAAGAAATAGAAAAAAAAAGATGTACGTGCCGGAAAATTTATTATGAAAAAGTTAAATATTTCGTATTAGAAAAAAATGTTTCCAAGATAAAAGTGTTCAACATTTTATACGCCTATTATAGTTTATGAGATTATTAGATATTATAAAACCTTATAATGTATAAACGATATATATATAAACATAAAAAATATAACTAATCAGTTGACCATCAATTTTGATTGTTCATCATCCATCTGATAATCCGTACACTAACTAAAATTATATAAAGAAACCACCTGCGTTTCAATAATTTTGAAAAATAAAACCTTTATAAAATAATTATTGTACAATAAAATTATAGGTGGAAATACTTATAGGCAGAAGTTTAACCGCTTATTATCTCTAACACAGCACTGTAAGGTGATTTTTATAAATTGCTATAATAATATAGTTAAATACGTATTATAATATATGACGTCCGAACCATTTATCGTAATGGACTACATTTAATATTTTGATTAATACCTCTAATATTATACTGTAGTAGATTTCTGAAAAAAAAAAACCAAATGCTATGTGTATTAAAATAATTTTTATAGTAAAATCGACCGTTAAGATAGCCTGATATTAAACAACTCAAAAAATATAGCGATATGCGTATTATATTTACAATCGGTATTGAGCAAAAAAATACTTTGTGGTTAACCATGAATTAAAGTTTACTTGGAAGCCCAAGGAAAAGACAAAAAAATAAGAAGATTTAATTTATTAATACCAGAGGATTGAGATAAAATGTTATTGCTATTAAAATAATTTCAATTTTACCATGGAAAATCTAATCTATGAAATACTCCACGACTAAAGTCTCAATCATGGTCCAATGTCCATAATACGTTTTATAAAGCTTAATTTTCATAAATAATGAAGTATAATTACATTTTTTAATTATGTTATGCAGATCAGCATTGATAATATATTGACATATCAATGAATATATTATATTTATTGAAATTTATGAATTTTTAATTATTAATACAACAATTGTTTAACCACATTTTTTATTTGTCCAACATTCTTTACAATAAGTTAACTCTAAACTAATATTATATACTCATACGTATATGTTTCATACTGGTCACATTAATATTGTATAAGAAAATTATTGGTTACACCTTTTTGTAAAAAAAAAAATACTGTAAGAAATCATATTTTTTGGAATTAAATGAGAATTGTTTCAAAGTTAAAACATAATTTAAGTATACACACGAACCTGCTATTAACCGACCAGTATAATGGACTACCCCAGCAACTCGCGAAGAATTTCGTTTTGTATAGTTTAATTTTAACCACCCATCATAAAAACGTCTCAAAGTTTAATTATAATAATGTTTACGAAGATAACATCAAATGGTTTAAATTTTTTTTGTTTTTAAATATTACCAGAAACATGCGATTGCGCAGTGTTTGATTAATGCGTAAATCCAGAAAAAAAAAATCAACGTTGTACAAAAGTTTTAATTTTCTTCCTCGTCGCATACAATATAATATTATTACAATACATTATGCGCCTATGTACAATGTATAATGTGGTCGGTTAATTAAACCGTCATGTAATTGAATATTTTACAGTATATAAGCACACATAAAATGGTAGTTGGTACCTATATAAATAAAATAGCGAGAATATTTACAGTTATAGTTTCTATCAATTTTGGCGAACAGATACACAGATGAAACGTGTGTGCAATTATTAAAACTCCGAAAGAGCCCGCGGAAAACTCACAGTAGAAGATTCGATACTCGTTACGCGGCCTGCAGCCCTCTATATCGATGTGGAATAAAAAGTATAATTTGTAAAAAACAAAACGAATATGTATAGGACGCTAAAAATATTATATTTTTCCCAATACGCTTCGAGGACTGATAAATTGCGAAAAAATAATTTTGTCCGAAGCACATGTTGTTGCGGACAATATCACGCTTATTTTGATTCCAGGACTACCGTTGTAGGGCCCAATCGTTTGGTAAGTTCCTTGTAAATTTAATATAATAATAATGTATTTGTAATGTGTTTCAACAAATAAAATATTAAAAATAATTTTTTTATGCGAAAAAATTATCCGGTCTTGCTCCTCGCATACAACAAACACTGTTATATTTTTGCCACCTGTTTTCTAGTTCGAGATTTGTTCAGAAACCGACTGGCCTCTAAACACAAAACGTACACTTTATCAGAATGACTTATCGTCACGTCACATTAACGACAATGGAAAATTTGTCTAAATGACATGAATCTGAACGTCTTCAAAACTGGGGAGACAACTATTATATGCACAGATAACTATACATTTATGATCACACGGCGACTTAGATAGGCAATAAAGACGAAATATCAGCCATACGAAAGGTGCTAATAATATATTAGTATATTATCTATAGCAGTGTTTCTCAAACTGTGGTACGCGTACCCCTTGGGGGTACTCGAAATTTTTTAAGGGGTACAAGTCTGGCCAACAAACCTTTAAATTAAAATAGAGAAAAAAATTCTAAAATCCAAGGTAAC
>JACXSJ010004042.1:0-16704 GCA_014851325.1 Pentalonia nigronervosa
TTAAGTCCTTAAGGAGGGGCTTCAGTCCCCATATCCCCCTTTGTATCCGCGCCTGATTATTGGTACTATTATATTTTATATTATATTATATTTTATTGTTAAATATTGACGTGCTTAATATGACTAATGTGCATTGTGCAAATATATACTAATATACTCATTTCAAAATTGATTTTTTCGCCACTTTTAGAAAACTGTATACAATATCTATTTAAAGACTTGATTATCAAATAATTTTTTGTTATCGTCCAGGGAGCTATGACCCGAAGAACGCTGTTGCAATGTACTCATTTATATATTTGTTTAAGTAGTCATCGCAAACTTGTTTCGAAGTTACATTCGATGAATGACATACCTATAGGCCTATAATACATATTACCATTTTCAACGTGCTCACTTATATCATATTAAACATGGTTGTTGTCGGTTGTTCGTTAACGTATGTATTTATGTTAACATAATTAACATCCTATTATAGCTGAATGTTTTGGTTTTTGAATCTTAATGATTGGTTTTATAATATTTAAAAAACAATATTTGTTTTAAATAATCCCTCGCAAAAAAATCCCGTTCTTGATATTTCTGTGTGTATAATATATATATATATATAATATAGGTACTGTCATATTTTCAAGTATGTAATTTGGGCTATTGTATAAATAGACTATTATTTTAAGGACTTAACGTTTAATCGCTCGAGAACTGTACTCTTTTAAATTTAAATTTATATACCTCTGTTATGACTTCGCCAATTGATATTCGGTGAATGTCAGATTGTACTTCCCGTCGGTTAGTTTCTTTCAAAAAAGACAGTTAAGGAAAGTTTGGTAGGTTGGATTCGTCAGAAATTAACACAAGTTCGATTGAGAGTAATTGGTTAATTAAGATGAGTCGGTGTACAACAGAACTGTTATTTAATACTTAATGTAATGAATGTATTATTAATTTGGTATGTAGCACTCGACTGACTTCGCATCGATAAACATATTTTTGCGACGGCGGTCGACATACGCTACATAAGCAAAAAACTAATAATAAAAACAGGGGTTCACAATACTTCCATCAGATTATTCAAAAAAATCATGTCCTTAATAATTTACTACAAAAACTTTACATGTACTAAAAGGCATATTCGACCAAGTTGGTTATTGTTCTAAATATGGGTGGTAGCCGGTAGGTGCAAGATACCTAGTCAGTATCCGGAGCGCGTATATTAAAACAAATACATAGACGGGCTGTAGATAATTGACAAAATTTTAAAATTTAAACTCAGTGATTCTAGGTTTTAAAAAGACAAAATAATGATAAATGATAATAGTTTTTTAATAACTTAATAAGAAATTGAAAATTGGTAACGCAATTTTAAAAACTTTATCATATTTGCAAGAATACGTTGATTGTTGTAAAATAAAAAGACTGCATTTTGCAATTTTTTAGAAATTGAAAAGTGCAAAGTAACTTTTAATTTTTAATTTTGCACTTTTCACTTTTCATCTATATTTTTGTTTAACAAAACAACATTAAAATGTAAAATGAAAAGTGGAAAAGTCACTTGCAATTTTTATTTAATTATTAGAGCAGAAATGGGGTGAACATCGAGCATAGTTGATGAATCACCCGGTATATAGTAAAGATACTACCCAATATCAAGATTAAACAACATGTTTTATTAGTCACTTAATTATATAGATAATTTTACTATAAACAAATAAACATATTAGTATATTATATGCGTGTCCATTATACATGCATATTATTACGTAGATATGTAATACTATAAGAGCATTTCTAAACAGCGGTCATTGAATCGTATGATGACAAGATTATTGTGAATTTTAATTTTAATTAAATTTTTCAAATCTTATATACAATATTGCGTATTATAAGTCTATATAGTTGTATTTGTATACAATATACTAGTTAGATATGCTTGGAGACAAAAATGCAAAATTAAATTGTATAAAATTAAAGTTTAAATTGGAGATTAATTCATAGTTGCGCGTTAAGTGTATCATAGCGTAAGTATTTTCAATTTCAACGAGCTATTGAAAGACGAATGACAATGTTGAAAATCACGAGTACCTTACCAATTTACTCAATTCCAATAAGAGCAAGTGGTGGTCAAGCCTCGAGTACACACGAATAAAGCAAACAATTATGTTCAGATGCAAATAAAAGTATGTATATATATATATATATTATATAACTATGATACACTTTGAATGTTCTTAGAAAAATTTTTAAGAAAGGGTGGGAAGAGGTGTGGATAAATTCTGTATTATTACTTTTTATTAAAAATTATAATTTTATTAAAATCTATCATACGTGACACAGCCCTGCCATCTAATATCTTAAGTTAGTAACGAGAGTACGACCATTTTAGACTTATTAGAATAATATATTGTACCTACTTAACTATAATTACTTACGTATCTATTAAAATATATTATAAGTCTGTAAAATAGTCACGTAACACGTCGTATGACAATTTTTTAGTAAGTATAGCAATATTATAAAGTATTGTTGTACATTGTCGTTGTTTCTTGTATATTGTATTACGCAATTTCGTAATTATTTGAAACTTACTTAACAATACTTTTCTATATGAATAACACAATGTAAATATTAAACTTTTTGGTTTGGCCGAATAGGGGAGGGTACGATTTTGGCCAAAAACAGCCATGTCCGTACAAAAAGTACTCAGCTAAAGTATAGAAAACAATACTCAGTAGTCAGTAAGTTTTAAGTATTTACGTAAATATTTAATAGTGTCGATGGACTGTCCGCGTCGACTATCACGATCCACAAGGCCGTATCTAGAATATTTTTCAGGAAACGGGGAGGGGGGAGTCCAAAACTGTTTATTGTAATTTATTTTAGTCAATATAGGTATTGAATTTAGGTTTGACATTTGGTTAAACGTGTTTGTCACTGACTGGCACTCTGGTTGCTGTATAATATTATTACCCATAAAAATATTTTTAACACATTTAATATTGTTGTCGCCGACCGTGGACCGGTATCGATAGTGATCGTTGTCTATCAATAATAATCTATTATCAGATGCTATAATATTTTCATAATATAATATAATACAGTCAATTGTCAATTTAATTGGAATTTTAATTTTTAACTATTATGACTGAAAAAATATTTCATGTTAGTATAAAAATGATGGTAAAAATAGATAGTTATTTTAAACATTTGTGAAATATTGAAGAAATTTTAAGGGGTGTCCAGACCCCTTGGACCCTTCCCCACATCTTATACGGCCTTGATGATTCACGACTATAATAAAGTGTGTTAAGATTGTTTATTTATGACGTGTAATTATTATAATAATACTAAATGAGGTATTATAATATATCTATTTAAGTACGACAAAATCGGTATTCTAGAATATTCTTTGATCATTTTCAAAACACAATACTATTAAATAATTGTTTATCCACAATATTCTATCTCGAGGTACTTTATCGTGACAATGTGACATGGTGATTATAGTAATACTTGTCTTTCATCTAAACCATTAATATAAAATATACTTATGTAAATAATCTGTATAGTAGCATTGTTGTTTGAACAGCAACTGACTATACAATTAAATATAAAATTATTATTAATTATAAAAAATCATACTAAAAATGCATTTATATTACTCGTACCCGCCCACAATCGTATTACATATAGATAAATTGATAGAATTGAAGTACTTCTGTAGGTATATGTAATTGGCGCCACTGAATATTATAACTATCTATAACGCAAGCATTTCGTTCATCAATACATTATAATAAAATGAATGCAATTCCTGAGGATATACAATTATTAGCTGTACTATAGTAATAAATTATATCATTAAACTACAAAAATGTGTAAATTTAATATTAGTTTAAAAATCAAAAATGCACGTAGAAGGTTCAAATATCACGCTCATACGTCACAACGTTTAAGTATAAGTATGGGAAAAACATATATTTATATTGTTCTAGCTGAGTTACCCGGCTTCACTCGTATACAGTTTTGATAAAAATTGTAACACCTATTTAATTTATGTATTTAATAATTATTTACATATTTTTTTTTAATAACTATGTACGCGTTGTGTTCGTAATTTATGTATAATTGTTTTGTTATGTTCGAAAATATATCGTTTGTTTTTAGGACGATGTTTCGTTCAATACTTATTATTTTGTACGTAAATAATTTTTATGTAACACAATTTGTTGTCTTATATTTTTAATTTTTACATGCAATATTTCTTCTAATTATTATAATAGCAATATAATCTGTAACCAATGGCAGACATTAAAATAAACAAAAAAATATTCTATTTTCCTAAGCTAAAATTGAATTTATGAGTAAGCTTATAGAAAACTATAGACATTGAAAAGATAAGCTACAAAGTACAAAACACCTTCTATGTCTCAAAGAATCTATTGACATAACTTTTATTAAAAACGGTCCAGTAGTTTCCGAATATAAAAAGAAACAGACAAATCAAACATAAACATATTCATTTATGTATATTATATACATATATAGAATATAATAAAATAAAAAGATAAAATATAAATATCATAATATATAGATAAATTTAAAGCTGGCAAGTCAATCATTTTTTTCAACTACCGACTACTAGTTGAAGTTAAGTTATTTTATTATAAAAATAAACTAAATTAAAATATAAGTTAGTTTCTGAAATTTTCTAAGTTTCTAACTTAGTAAGTTAAAAGTCAATTTGGTGAAAATATTAACTTAAGTTAAATTAAAAGTTAGCGTTTGTTTATTTTAAAGTTAATAATATAAATTAAATAACCCTAATAAAATTTCATATTTTGTTATACAATCTGTGTTCTAATGACTGATATTCTAATTAATTTCCAAGAAACCTACTTGAAACATTTGATCAAATTATCAGTTATTCAATTTGATTTTACAATCGTCACCAATAATTTAAGTTAGATGCCGATTAATTAATATATATATGTAATATTTATTTTAAATTTGAACGAACGAGTTTTTAAATTTATATTTTGAGGTATAAAAAAAACTAACTTTATTCTAATTTAGTTCGTTTTTATATTAAAGTAACTTAACTTTAACCAATTGAAAAAAAATGACTGACTTGCTCAGCTTTGGAAGATAGTATATAAATAAATATTTGGTATACTTACGCACGAGGACGATGTTCATAATAGCTTATGCTTTTTAGCGATGCAAATCGCGATGAGAGTAACCTACAAACAACAGCTGCAAGCATGAAACACTTTTATATGGACAACCATATAATATTATAAGACCAAAATACTACTGTATCGATTCGATTCACGCAATTTCAATTACGATTTTACGTTCTACATACCCACACGCTACCCACATGCACAGCAGTGCACCAAAAATAACAATATGACGTTGATTTTTATTTTCGATTGTGATCCACGAAAAAATCGTTCGTACTTCACAAATACTATTTCCCGCGAGAATTTCTGTCAGGACCCCCAAACGAAAATCGTTTTCCGAACTCGGCTGCGCCGCGTGGGATGGCTGTATATAATCACGTTTTTCGGGTCGTGGCGAATCAAACTAATTATTGATTATAAAACGTATAGCTGCAACGGACGAGATACAAATAGTAAATATATCGACGTGTACAACTGCGTGCAGAAGTGTCATATACAATTATATTATGACACGTATGCTAATATTGCAAGTGGATATATATTATACACACTGAGAACACTGTGTGATATTACTATAATATATTTTAATATCGTTAAAGATATTGATTATAATTTGATAATTGATATTATTTCGATATTATTATATTTCAAACGGTATGTTTGTTTGCTTTATTTACGAAGTCTCGACTGGCGATAGATAACGGACGGCTATAATGGCATAACACATCGATATATACGCTCGTAATTGGTGTTAAGTATATATAGGCACTCACCGTGACGTGTAGTTATAATGACTTCAGCCGTAAGTTGTGATATAAAAATTTGTGGATTTTTGGTAAGTTATTGTATAGACCTCTTTTACACTTCCGTACACACTACACATACATAGTTTAAGCACCGAAATCATAAAATCGGTCATGAAATTCAAATATGTATATATGTGGTTGCAGCTATAAACATAGAACTTACCTGCATAGATGGAACTATAGGTTAGGTTATTTTTTTTTTTTTTTTTATATAGACATTTTTATTAAACTGGGCCACTTTTTTCCGATCATTTCAGACACATACTCGGTGTCGAGCAGAGGGTGGACAATTCACGATATAATTTTTTTTTTTAACTCATTTATGTATTTCTTCACGCTTTTGTATATTTGTATAAATTATCTATGATTTTTATTTCAAAATAAAAGTAATAATAATATATATAGGTACATATGAGTACGTAATATCTATACAATTCATTATTCAGCATATCACTTACGTGCTGTTTTCTTTACACTATTTTGGTCACCAATTTAAAATATTAATATTACAATTTATTTTAAAATCACATATTAAGTCAGGTAAAAAATATAAAAAATATAAAGTTACATTAAATTAACAATTTACACAAAAAAAAAAAAATATAGGGATATTTAATTTTTTTTTTATAATTGTAGCACATGCGTTTAATTTAAAATATTCTTCACTATTTTTTCCGCTAAAATAAAATTTATACAATAATCATATAATATTAATAAATCATATTATATTAAGAATGATTACTGATTTTATTATGAGGAACCCAATATCTATACGTTGACGATCGATAAAAATAATAACTACTAACAAAATACCTAATGAAATTCATTAAACGCTACAATTATAAAAAAAATTAAATATCCCTATATTTTTTTTTTTTTTTTTTGTGCAAGTTGATAATATAATGTAACTTTATATTTTTTATGTTTTTTACTTATAACTTAATAGGTGATTTTAAAATAAATTGTAATAATATTTTAAATTGGTGACTAAAATATTCAATGGCGGAAAGGTGAATCGGCCGAAAAAGAAAAAGATTCATTTTGGTCGAAAACGGTTCTGCCCGTAGTTTCGCCTATGCTTACCTGTAATTATTCTGCGGTACAACTGTATACGTGTTGGCGAGGAGGGCTGTTTAGGCGACATAAGCATTTACAATTTTCGACATTCGTACATAACACATCAGTTTTTATGCAACCCGGTAATAAAATAACTTATTATATATAAATTATAAATACATTACCCGTGTGTATATATTTGCTGATTTTTCTACAACCACGACGCCGATGTCGATAATTTCTTAAAAACTACTGCTTTGTGACCACCGCTGTCTATTCAAATGATTAAGTATACGTACGACCAGTGACATACATCTGAAGCTTGACTATACTAAAGAATAGACAGGGGATTGAAATATTAGAGTATAAATCTTTTGGCACGAATGGTGTTGTATACCATTGTTTTTTTTTTTTTTTTATAACATTGATATTCTTTTTTTTATTTTAATGTATATAGCCGTATATAATTGTATAGGTACGACATTACAACATTATTAACACAAAAAAAAACCCAAGCGGAAACAATCCACCACCTATCGTCAACACCCCAAACACATTATTACTATACACAAAATTTATGACAGATAGATAGAGGGGCAATATTTATATAACACTTATTGCCGCGTTCGATTGGCCAACATTCGGTTTATATTAAACACAGCCGAAGTATCAACTGGCACCAGACGATATACTGTTGTATACCTATATAGTTTGCAAGATAACAGACATGTATTCGTACATCAAGTGTATAATATTATAGAACAAATGTTTATATATGACATGCTGCGAGGCAAGTTACTATTTTATTATTATTTTTTTTTTTATTGTAATTGAAGCCACAACGACATAGATTATTGGCTTATGACATTTAAAAGTGTGTTAATATAGTAAAGATGCTTAATAATATAGTGTTTTACATTTTTTATATGAAGAAGGTAAAAGGGAACAGTATTTTATAGTGGAATTTCACAACACATAAAGGTGATTAAATTGAATTGTATAATTTAGTTAGTTTTAAGAAGCTGAATATTTTTTGTATGTTGTCTGGATCGGATCCTAGTACTTCGTGGAAACAGTCAGCTATTTTGAGGTGGGTTTTGATGACACTATATTCCCAACAGAAGCAAATGATGATTTTTACTATGGGTATTTCATTGCATGATGGGCATAATTCAGGATCCATTCTGATCATTAAATATTTATAGGTCAATTCTGTATAACCTATTTAGATTCTATTAAGGATTACTTCTTGACATCTGGATGGTGAGATGGCGATTTTCTTTTAATAAGATGGGTTACATGTGAAATTATCTCTGTCTAAGTTTATTACACATATACAGTGTACACACAAACTAAATTAAAATCGGTTTTCTCATTCTAAAAAATAAAACAGTACTTTGGTTGTACCAGATTTAAATTTACTTACGATTTAAACATTAAGTAAATATAAAGTATTTAAATAGAGCTTATGTAACAATATTTTTTGGTATCAAACAGATTTGTACATAATTATAATAACGTTATGTACTGCGGGGGTAAGGTCATAAGGAGCTGCAGAATAAATACATTTTTCGCGTTTTAACAATTTTTTCTACAGCAAATAACAATTAAATTAAATACAAAACAAATAGACACTTATAATAATAAATAATATGACCTTAAATTGCCTAAACAGGGCGCCGTCCTAAAAGAATATAAGACGTCCAGTCCTTAAAACCTGGTACCGAGATGAAAAATATTTTTATTTTTATTTATAAGCAATAAGAAATTGTTATTTTACTCTTGAATATCCTAACTTAAAAGAAGAGTTTTAAGATATTAAGACACTTTATAATAACCAACAAATTTTACATACTTTTTTTACAGATTGCGCACATAAAAGAGAAAAAAAATATAATAAACATAAATAAAATAAATTATAAATTATTATAAAAATAGTAGTTTTTAAATTTATTGGTAGAAAGTGGAGATCTTAACATAAATTAATTTCATCTTTGTTTATAAGTTGAATGCTGGCTTCTTCAACAAACAACAAAATAAATTATCTGTAGATATTGATGGCTTATTGAAAATCAAAGTTTAGTTTTTAAAATACTCGTTCATACTTAATTTGTGTGCATACAGTGCATAAGAACATATTTAAATTCTATGCACCATGTGTTGGATAAACAAGATGGTGGTTTATTCAAAACTAATTTTAAAAGTTCCACTTTAAATGGTTCAATTATTCGTTTCCGTTTAACAATGGACCCTCAATAGTAAAAAATACCCTTGGGGCCCTGGCAGTTGCCGGTAGCCGGTAGGCTAGACCATTGATTATAGAATAATTATAGATTATTCTATAATCAATGGTCTTGCTCACAAACCATCAAGCTATGTGTCCAGTTGTGTGAAAGATACCTACACTTTTATTATAGTTATATTACAGTATTTAGTATAAATTGTTTATGATCGTTTGAAGTTAAAGTGTTTACGATACTGGATAAACCAGTAAATTAAAGATTTCATATCGAATGATTTTCTTATTTTCAAAAACTGTGAATGAATAACAATAATAATAGATATATTATAAGATTTTCACTAAATGTTTATTTTATCATTTTCTATGCACGATAAAATTTTCAAAATATTCTGTTTTATTTTAAGCTACTTGTAGACATTAAAAAATTTTTTTTTTATATCAAACACTTTTGCTGGGTCAAAAAGTTTGAAAAATCAACACAAGGTTTCTCATAAGTTGTTATAATAGCAGCTCAAAACTATTAAAGATACATATGCACGGTTTTTTTAAGCATTTAAAATTCAAATTTTGAAAAATTCACCAAAATCATGAAAATTGAAGTTAATAAATTATAAAATGTTTAATTTTATTTTGTATAGGCTATAAAGTATATCTAAGAATTGATTACTTTAAACAAGGTTTCTCATAAATATTTCATATAATGTAATCAAACAATCTAAAAATATATTATTTCAGTTTTTTTAATAGACATTAATTTCAAATTTGGACAAAATTAAATATTTTAACAAAGAATAACGATTTAAGAGTTTTGTTGAAATTTAATATTTAATTTTTAATATTCATGGTTACATAAAACTTTTAAAGTACATTATTATATTTTATACACACAATGACATTTTTAAATGCAACGTTTCGGCAAAAACTAATACAATCTACTGTATTACTTTTATAGCAATAATATTATGAAATCAGAAATATACAAAGTAATATAGGCTAATAGACTGCTTTCGCTCAGAATCGTTTTTCTTTTACAATGATTTTATATCGTTAAATTAAAATTTAACACATTCGTTACAGTTACCAACCTATATACCTTCTGTTCATTAGAGTGGTACCTGTACTTGCACACCTTTTATTTTATTTACATTATTCAGTTTAATATTTTATATTGTTAGGACGGAAAAATTCTTTATAAGGTGATTGTGATAAGTTAGAAATCGTATATAATAGCCTGCTTCTTTATCAATAATTCTAATATTTAAATCATAGTTCATGCAGGGTCTATTAACTTCTTAAATAATAGGTAAAAATAAAAATAATAAAATAAAATAAATATGGTCATAAACGCACTCGCGGAGTGAGCAGACCGAGCCCATGCTCAACCCGCAATATTTTAAGGGCATAGTAAAATGTGCATAATATTTTATTTTAATGCATATATTATAATAATATGTTTATGGAGATCATGGAAATTTAATTTGTCGTGAATACTCGTGATAGTGTAGGTAATACAATTAAAAATGTTTGTATCACTACACAAATTTTATTCATCTAACAAAAACATTGTGTACAAAAACCATAGACGTTAATAGGTTAATTAATATATCCGGTTCATACTAATACTTTCGTCTGAGATTATTATCAGTGGATGAGGTGCATCCCACCAAAAAAGGTTCAAAAATAGTAGAAACCTACTTGCTTCCAAAAATTAATTTTTTAACAGCCTAATTGCGTTCCAGTTTTTAATAGCATAAATTATTTATTGCTGACCAAGGCCGTAGCCAACAAAAGATATTTTTTGTTGGGGAAATCTCTCCCTGGCTACGGCATTGTTACTGACTATTATATAACAGAATAGATTAATTACATGATTCCATTAAATACATTTGATAAAATTTCATCATATTATACATTTAAATAAATACAACTATACAAATTATGTAAATAAAAATATGAACATGTGACATATTAAAAAAATATAAAAAATATTTATTACTATAAAAATTTTATAAAATCGTCGATTATAAACTATAACTATGATCGCATACTATTAAATTTAAAAATTAAAATATTTTTCAACAACAAAATAAAATGAATAAACTAAAAAATGATTTAAAATATATTTTATTAGCTTAAAAATGTTAAATACATCTGATGAAAACTATAGCGATATAGAAAATTATTAATCATTTAGTTAAAATTATGTTTGTTGGAATTTTAGTGAAATATTTTTTAAATATATTGAAAAAAAATTTGTTTTTTATCTGAACTTTTAATTTTTTTTATTTTAATAGACTATTTTTTGGTATTTTTTTTCTTTTACAGTTTTGTTTGGTTGTATATATGTTATTCATTAACGCATAAGTATTAATTTAAAATGATTTTAAAACATAATTTGATATGTATTATTTGGATGGCTTTAAAGCCATGAAATGCTCCACATGAGCTCGTTGTTCGTTATATACTAGACAAACATTATGCCCACTATACTTGTAGAAAATTGAGTTCGTAAATTCACTAAGTCTATTTTATCATTAATAGTTAATCGCATAGACATAACATAGAAAATATACACAAACATCACAATAATACAAATAATATTATTGTAACACATTAACACATAATATCTATGAACGTAACTATAGGATACAACTATTATAGTAAGTAGTAAATTATATAATCGAGTTACGTCCCTAAAGTAGAACGCTAGTTACATGTTTAATTTACTACCTGTAAAATATACCTTTTTTAGGACCCAGGTAGTATGCAACCAATGAGGTCTATGACAATGGCACATCATCACCCATTGTGTTTATTTATTATTAAGGTAAACCAGTTCATGGATATATACAACTTCACGGAAAATTAATTTATAATTTAGTCGCTTTCAAATTAAAGACCGTGAACTCTCCCCTCAATAATCTAATCGTCATGTTAACTGTTTAGAATTTTTATAAAAATATTTAAGTCGTTTGATTTAAAACAAATTTAATTTGTATTTTTAACTTAAAAAAAAATTGTGCCTATGTATTTTTAATATTTTTGAACTATTATTATAACAACTCATGAGTAACCTTGTTTTAAATTTTTAAGCTTTTCAACTCTACGAACATCTTTTTATCAATAACAATAAATAAAAAATCGAAAATTTTTTATGCCTATAATTATTTTAAAAAGTGTCATATTTTTTGAATATAATGGTAGATATATAGATAATCCCAACATTTGGTGAAAATTTAAAATGTCTACGGTTATTCATTTTTGAATTACAATAAAATAAGAAAATCGTTCTCCGAAAAAAATCGAAAATTTACGGATAAATATCCAATGTCTAATTTCAAATGCTCATAAAAAATTAGTTTGACTTTCCAGTTAACTGTTTTTGTGAAAAGATAAAAAAACTTATGGATAATTTTATGTTAAATTTTCAAATATATTAGATTTAAACAGAACATTTTTTATAAATTTCTAAACAAAATACAACCACAAATTTTCGTGATTTTTATGTTGATGTTTTAAATTTCAATGCTAATAAACAACTATTATAGACTTACGCATCACTTTTTTTTTTAATTTTATTTTACAGTAAGTTATGAAAAACTTTCTATTCATTTTTTCAAATTTTTTGACTGATTGAAATTTTTTTTATTGATAATAATAAAAAAACGGAAAATTTCTTATGCCTATAAATAGTTTAAAAAGAATTAAAATACCTTGAAAATTGTATGGCGTATAGATAATGCATATACAAACAAACTTTTTGCAAAAATATTATATATCTACTGTTTTTAAATCTGGATATATCTGGTGGTACACCAAAAAACAAAATCGATTTTGTCAAAACTTAGTTTCGTATAGAAATTCTCGTTTTTCCTTAATTTTTTCGTTATTTTTCCCGACGCGTTTGAAAACTATTGGGAATTTTTTACTTTTGACTCCCTCGAAGTACTAACTAGATTCATTTTCCTACCAACAAAGATGCTGGTGAAGGAAATCGAAGCACTTTTACTGCCCTAAAATGTTATAATAGACACAAAAAATAAAAACACACATGAATATAAAATCAATATATTTATAGCTCCCCACTTAGAATCTAAACTATATATCTACAAATTAAGCACATTAATATTTTATATGTACGTAAAACTTGATTTACTGTACATTAAATTATAATACATAGTTTTTAATTTATAATTAGAATATATTTTGATGTGTTAAAAAAAATTTTGGGGCACTAATAATTGTTCCAGACTCGACTACAAATTGAAGTCTGTGCCGATTTAAGCTGACGTTTGTATGTATATTTAATCTTCTACAGTATCCTCTGCAATATGCATGAAAACACAATAAGGATACAACATAATGTGATGTAACATATGATGCACATGCATGAACTAGGATGAAGACACGGATAGCGTTGAGCACACTTTTTATTCCTTATACTATATGATTTAAATCATGCTATAATTATCCGAATTATATCATAGATTGGTGATATGGTGGAGTATTGAAGAGTCGTCGAAATGAATGGATTTTTTTTTAGCATTTATTTTTTTTTCGAAGCCCAGATGTCCAAATAAGCAAGACTAATTTTTTTTAACTTATGCTATTATTTTTAAATAAAAGATAACTATGCATACACATATATAAGCATTAAGGGTCAGTCTTTTAGTTAAAATATGGTTATTACATGTCAGTCGTTCACTGGAGTATATGAGGGAGTGGCAATGGATGGATCGCCCCCCCCCCCCTTCCTGAATTTATTTTAGAAGTGGTGTTTTCTATAGTTTTATGCATAGACATATAAACAGCAAATGTTAGCAAGTTAAAATTTAATTGCTACTATATATACTATACTTTTCAGATATAACTATTGATTATAACTTTTTTCAGTTATTATAAATCATAAATTTGTATAAATTTTATAAAACTTTGTATAAAATGTTTTATTATTATTATTAGTGGCTGCTAAAATACACTTATGCTTATACTTCGTTGCATGTTGCATTTTTTTTGTTAGATTAAAAACTTGGTTTAGATTTAAAATGGGTGACTAAAAATTAACTGATTGGCCTTATTAAATACAGATCGATACATTGAAGTGAATGCTCAAGACAGTTTGGTTTGTGGTTTGCAAATTAAAAAAAATCTATATTACTTTAAAAAACATTTATTCCTTGTACTTTTTTTATACTTTTTAATCTCAAAATAAAATATAATACAATATTTTTATGTATGTATTAAACATTTTAGTCTTAAAATCGCCACTTCCTTGATTGAGTTTCAGATACGAGAGTGCAATCGTTCATCTAAGTCCCAAGTATCTAACTATATTGGATACAAGAATCTGAGAAAGTTGTTTAATGTAACAGTTAGACATAGACCCTGTTTAAGTGTGAATGTTGTGTGAATTGATTTACTTTAAGTAATTTTAATTTTGGTATACCACTCGACCATGATTTTGTGGCATTTCTTATTTGACAATATTATAAAATTATAAATCGTTCATTGAAACTAGGATATTGTAGGTAAAAATACTTAAATTTTAAAAATAGTTAGACAGGAAACAGAATTTATACACATAAGAAATTTTCTGTTATCATTTTTTTTTATTATTGTCAATTAAAATTATTTTTTTGGTTTTTCAAAAACTTGAAAATTTAAAACTAGGTTTATCGTAAGTAGCTAATAGTGTAACCAAAAAATCTAAAAAATTATTACCATTGTTGTTTCTTATAGACAATTTAAGTTTAAATTTAGACGAAATTAGATGTTTAAACGAAGAATAAAGGTCTCCACACCCTACAGCGGTGGCTGTGGTGGTAAAATGCAACAGTACACATTTTACCGCCACCATGATGGCATCGACAAGACAATAAAATTTTTCAGTTTTACCACATTTAAGGATGTTAGTTATTTTGTTGTATTTTAAAAATATTATCCCTGGATACTTGAAACTTTTAAAGTATATTAATATTATATATTATATACAGATTGATATTTTTAATTATTATGTTTTTGGCAAAAATTAATTCAACTTACTGTATTATTAATAGTAAAATGAATTACTTGAATAGCAATAATATCATAAAATATACTATTTAAATAGTATTATAGGCTAACAGACCGTCTTCGCCCAGAATTGTTTTTTATACCTATAATATACAATGATTTTTTATGATTGAATTCAAATTTAACATATCTATTATAGTGACCCACTCAACACCTACTGTACAGTAAAATGGTACCCAATTGCCGACCTTTTTTATATTTAATTTATAAGTATTTTTATTTTATAGGTTTATTAAAAATAGTTGAAGTTATTTTTTTTATCGAGGAAGCATTGCAAAAGCAGTTCCTGATTAAACCTGAAAAAATTTTTTTTGATTTTTTAGTTTTTTTTGGATTTTTTGTGTTTTTTTAAATAGTTTTATAGTTACATATTCAGAACTTAAGAAAAAATTTAAAATAAAAAAAATAAGTGTTCTGTGTCCATCATAAAAACATGCGGGTGACTAGCACGCTACGTGACAATTTCTCGACGACGGTATAGGTGATAAACTACTTAACTGTTTAAATTAAAAGCCTAGAGTATACCTGTAGCTATTAATATGATATTTCCATTATCTGTATTTTAGGACAGGGCCTCGAGTACTTATCCCGAAATTAATTGGAAGAAATTTGGATATTTGAATATTTATTTGATAACCTCAAAATCTTATCACAGTCGTCAGGCGTGCAAGACCATACTAAACACTCGACCACGGTTGTTGTTAGAACCGTTCGCTCGGCTCGCAAGTTTCAATGATTATAACATTATTGTTCTATGATAACTAAGAGTAACAGTCAACAAGTAACAATCACACATTATATTAATATAAATATTATATAATCTGTGACATCAAAGTTATTACTAAGTTATAATAGTTATATTAGTATATTAACAGACTTACTAGTTATTAGTAATTATTACTAATTAATTACCGTAGTCTCACGGTCACACGACTTCAAATTACGCACGTGTTTATTTTTATTTTTACAAGCAAAATACGCCATCTAGTTGGACCTAACAAGTCGTGTTGTGACCATGTCGGCACCGGCAAGAAAGCGAGTTGCACTAGCCATCGGCGGCGAATCAAGCGGTCTTAGAAAATCGAGCAGTCGCGACGATTCGAGTGTTTACCGCGAATCGAGTGTTTACGGCGAATCGAGCAGTCGTGGTGAATCGAGCGTTTACGGCGGTTTTAGCGGTTACGGCGTTTCGAGCAGTCGCGGCGAATCGAGTAGTCATGGCGAATCAAGTGTTTACGGCGGTTTTAACGGTTTCGGCGAATCAAGTGTTTACGACGGTTATAGCGGTTACGGCGTTTCGAGCAGTCGCGGCAAATCTAGTAGTCGTGGTGAATCGAGTGTTTAC
>JACXSJ010004043.1:0-16671 GCA_014851325.1 Pentalonia nigronervosa
AAGTTTTGAATAAAATTACCACAAAAAATATATCAAGATAATATTTTTTATTAAAAAAAATTAACGTACTTTTTTACGACTTGTTTAAAATTATAGTTATTTATGCTTTAGTAAAACTTTTTAACGTTAATATTAACCAATGAAAAAACAATGTAATGTGTATTATTTACTAAAAAATTACATTAAAAGACGATTATGTACCTCTAGGTTATAATAGTTAGTTTGTAACACGTCTTAATGTCTTATGAACTATATCGTACGGGGAGTTAAAGGATAATGGAAATTGAAATATCAACTTAAAATACTGTATTAAGTCAAACTTATTATTTTCGTGTAATTTCTGTACTAAAATATTATGTAGTATTTTTTATGAAATCTAAAATTTAATCACTTTTCATCAATAGCATTTAAGTTTTTATACTTAATTTGTAAATTTTAAGTTTATTATATAATTAACATGAATTTTTCCATTCCAAAGATAATCATATTTTTTAGCAATAACTAGGTAGGTATCTATACTAAGATAACTTAGTTTAATATTTTAAAATACATTTTTTTAAGATAGAGTATCTATCTATCTGTTTTTAAGTATCTGTCAATATTGCATATGTATTTGTTGCTATATAAACGTCACATGCCTTTTACATTTTTTTTACTTAATAATCCCAAGTTTGTATAAAATGAACAGTTTCTAGTAATGATTCGATACTATGTTTCGCATTTTTATTATACATATTGGACAATTAAAATAACTAGATAAATTGAATGACAGTAAATCGATGAGTTTTTTTCTTTATATAATCATTTTATAACAATTAGCCTAAACAGTTAAAATATTAAATTCACATAATTTTTATGGTTATATGATTAATTTACAGGGTTAAATAAACAAAATAAAGATGCATAACAATAATTAAAAAGTTTAATCTGTGTTATCAAACAATGATAATATATTAGGGTATAAAATATTTTTTATTACGAGAAAAATATATTTCAAAAGCCTTTTGTAAACTTGTAGGTATGTTATTTTTATTCAATCTGTGGTTTTTTCTATCTTAAAATTAAATAAATATATGTTTATTTTACCACAGATATTTTCATAAGTAATGTTCCATAGCTTGAGTTTACCGGAACATTGTACTTTACAACTTAACTGCCGCTTCAGTAGTACGTGAACATGAGCCAAAATCAGTGTGAGTGGGATACTAGATAAATTTGTATAATTTACAGAAGTGGCTTAAATTGATTAATACTTAGATTACATGCATTTGAATTTTGTATAAGTAATTATTAATTTTAACATTTACTGTGTACATACTTAAATTATAGTTAATGGAAATTACATACTTCATATAAATAATAATATTATAAATTATATTATTTTTCAAAATGTTAAATTGCAATCACTTAAAATTATGAATAAGTTAAAGAGATAAAAACAAATTTAATAAAAGACATGAGACAGTGAATACTCACGTAAAATTTTCTGTGTGAACCATCTAAACGCTTTTTTGATGAAACGGATTGTATAAAAAAACTTAACAATTGTTAATTATTTATTTTACAAAATGTATTATTGTTTTGGATCAACGATTGGTAACGCAGATATTATAGATTTGTGGTAGGGTAAAATTTGAAACATATATTTTGGATGGGAAATTTCCTAATTTCCGTCGAAAAATTGCGTCAGTAGTTGTACCACCTGAAATAGTAGCTTTAGTTCTGTTAGAATTCGTAGTCAAGACGGAAGAATCTTGAAGAAATGTTGCAAACTGTTCTTCATCTTGGCTGTTAAAAATCAACGTTCAAGTATCCACCCAATGTCATTAATAGACGATTAAAACCTTTCTTCGGGATAGCTGAACCTCTCTTGCAATATGGTAGAATCGCATAACGAATAAGACTGATAATTTGTTGAATGTGCAGGTTCGATGAAATATTATATACAACCACTGAAAGTATCCAAGCAGCGCAGTAGATATCTTGTATTGCAATGCCTAAAATATTTATTTTATGATAGTTGTTTGATCATGTGTGGCGTAATGACATGTCCACAGTAGTCGTCTTTTTGGCACATTAAGTTGAACAACACGAACAACATTTTGAACAACTATATCAATGCGTTCATTATTGTCAATAATATACTATATACTGATATATTCTTAACTATTATTTGTCTATGATTTAGTTGCCATTGTAATTATTTGACGAAATAATTGTTCATTTATGTAACGTGTTTTCGTTAGTTTGCACAAAACGTCTACAGTCGGAAACTTTATGAGAAGGGGCGCGTGTAGATATTTACACTAAATTTAAACATCAATATTACACATAAATTTAAAAATAATAATTTATTCGGGCATATTGTCTTATGTTATACTCGATATCGTATCTATATTATCATTGTTTCATATTGAATATCATAAAAAAGTGTGAAGCCTTTAAAATTTATAAATGAGTGCGTTTTCATTAAAAATTTAACATCAATAACTCGAACTTCACATTAATCTTATGATTTGTATTATACGTTGTAGGGGTTCCATAAATTTAGATAACTTCAATGATTATAGAATGTATTTTTTTAAACTTAACTGAGGATTAAATAATCTATCAACTGAAAGCTATGGCTTATTTTAACCCAGGAGTAGAAATAGTAAGCACACAGTAATATAATATACTTGAATAAAAAATCTTGCAGAATCTGTAATATTGATCCATCAATTTAAACAATTTTTTATAATTTTATCCAAATACTATTGCATAATATAACCCCTAATGACAAATTTTCGTAAATTATTTGTGTCATTTTTGAATACTACTACAGTCATTATATTTTTAAATATTTATAATAAACAACTAACATTCCATTACTTAATAATTATCAACTATAACCATTTTTACTCTGTTATTTTTTTTTTCATCTTAAACATAAAGTTTATACAATTATAAATCTAGATTTTTTTTAGATTTTTGATACATCGAAATTGACACGTTTAAGTGTTTAATACGAGAGTCGTTAGTTAATGAATTGATACATCCCCGAGGGCGTTTAGAGTTTTCACTAGAGAAGTTTGATCAGATGAAGTTAGATACTGCAAAATAATTAGACGCCACAATAATTTGGAACTTTGGAAGGTACTAGATTGAAACTTTATGTTGCTTTCATTTAACTGACAGTTGAACATTTGAATGAGACAGTCTGGGAGTTCCATCTAATAATTAACAAAATTCAGTCAATATATTTTTCGATTTACTGGAAAGTCAAATTAATTTTTTATAAGCGTTTAAAATTAGACATTGGATATTCACACGTAAATTATCGATTTCTTAGGGAGCGATTTTCTTATTTTGATGTAATTCAAAAAGGAATAATTGTAGACATTTGAAATTTTCACTAAATTTTAAAATTATCATTTTCTATGCACCAAAAAATTTTAAAAATATTTTGATAATTTTTGAGCTAATTGTAGGCCTAAGAAGTTTTCGGTTTTTTTTTAATTTTTTTTATAAATATCGATAAAAAAAATTTTGTTGGATCAAATTCCTTGAATTTGAATTAAAACAAGATTTTTCATAAGTACTCTATATTGTAATTAAAATATCAAAAAAATATATTAACATGGTTGATTTATATATATATTTTAAGTTCAAATTTGGACAAAATTAAATATTTAAATTAAGAATAACGATGTTAGTTATTTCGTTGTGAATTAAAAATAATTTTCGTGGGTGTTAGAAACTTTTTATGTATATTAATATACTTCATACACTTGATGACATTTTCAAATGCAATATTTTCACCAAAGATTAATTCAATCCACTGTTTTATTAATAGGTAAATTAATTAATTTAATAGCAATAAATACTATCATAAAATACTCTTAGTTATGTAAGCCGACACACCATTTTCGCTCAGAATCGTTTTTCTTATACAATGATTTTATATCATTGAATTCAAATTTCACAAATCCATTACAGTGACCCCACTTGATACCCACTGTTATAGCAGAGCGATACCATTCACTTGCCGACCTTTTTACTTTTTCTTTTAAATTTCTCCTTGATCACAATAACTCATAGCTTACGCCTCGCAATTAATGAATTATTTAAATCTTAATTTTTCAGTTTAGTTGAATACTTACATCCTAAAATCTTTGAAGTTAACTAAATTCATTAAATCCTAACAAGTTATAATATAAATCATAAAATTAATGTTAAGCTTGAGTTTTTAAAGTTGAATTTTTAATAAAAACTTACTCATTTATAAACTTTAAAGGCTCCAAAGCGAAACTGGTATCTGATTACCTTAATTTATCTGAACTCTGAGTTAAATGTAAACATCGTTCCAAACTTAATTTGAGAACTCATATAGTTAACAAAAATATGCTTCACTATGTCCATTATGATTTCTGAAAATATGCGAAACAATATCATCAAATTCTTTTTGTAATAGGTACACCTGGCTAATATTTTATTTTTTTTCAATTGACTCTGCTAACTTATTTTCTCTTAGTTTTCCTTTACTTATATTCCTGTTTTCTCATTAGTACCACCTAATCTACCTTACATTATTTCATTTATATAATTAGCCCATACACGTTTGACAAATATTACACTTTCACTTGAAGATTTACTATCAGATCTCGGTCCTATAAAGCATACATTTTACAGGCATATGTGCTTGCTGTTTGTATAACTGTCGCTACTCAGTAATGTTTCCAGTTTTCATTCTTTTTTTCGTTCCTTGGATGAAGATATGTTTTCAAGTTAAAAATGTGTTCCATAACTTGAGTTCTTAAGTTCGGTGATCCATATAATATAAAAAATTATAAGCCTTTTGCCATCATACCTTATTTGGCCAAAATGTTAAACATATTAATTACTCTCATATAAAGATATATTTAAAATGCAAACATTGTCGTTTAATTTTCAAATCATATAATGATACATGAATAGTATGGTAAATCCATTACTATATAGTAATGTTACATTTATTTCTCAAGAATAACTTTTATGTTCACTTCTACACTAGTTCCTATGACGACTTGTGTACAAAATTCTTCAACACGCTAATAATTATAATTTGTAACATAGTCCTGTGCCAAACTAGGTGTAGTTGTTAATTTACGTTGTTTGATATTTCATTATTTTTATATTTAATTTATTTTGTATAAATCTTATCAATGTTTTGTATTATCACTTCACTAATAATAAGTACAAAATGCCTATTTTATAGTGTATACCTACTGTACAGTTTATTTTGTAATCAATAATAACAGCATTCAAAATTTAAATGAATGACAAATCATTTCTTGTAAGCTATTGCTTGTAATAAGGAATTGAGTTCAAATAATATCTAATAATAATAATAATTTAATGTCTGTAAAAACATCAATATATATATATATATATATCAATTGAAAATTAATGATAAACAAAAATATCAATAAATAATATAACACGTATAATGCACATTTAGAAATAATTTTAAGTGTAGCTCTGATAATAATTAGTATTTATATAATTTTAAAACAAGTTTTTATGTAACTAATGATTTTCTTTCGTATTTTATATTCATATTTTTAGCCTTCGTTTTGCTTAAAATGACAATTGATATAAAGAACAATATAAACAATTATACCGTCTTATCAGAAAAATAAATAAATCATCTAAATTTGAACTCTTTGAAATTTTTATTTTTCGAATTGAAACAAAAAAACTTTTTTAGTTTTAATAACAAAGTAGCTTTAAATCTATTATTTTTTCCGATTTTCTTTTAATTTATATAGAGGCTTTTTGATGTGTAACTGGTATAAATAATATTCTAGATATTATAATTTTCAATTGCCTTCATCACCATACTCATCTTAGTTTTATATGGACAACAGAAAACTTTAAGAAAACTCTTATTAAAAATCTGTACTATAACTTTTAAAAAAAATATAATAAATAACCAAAAATATTCTTGTCTTCTAAAAAAATATATAATGTATTATATATCTGTATTATTATTAAAAACTTACTAAATAATATTTCGGTTACGATGTCTGTAAAAAAAAAAACAAAAACCAAATATATTATACTTCCTCGATAAATTAATACTTCTGCATATATTTTTGCTCCGTCTTATAACAATGTACATGCAACTAATAGTTAACGTTTAGGTAATTGTTGAAGCATTATTTATATTGGCCTAGTTTTCTTTTTTGTAAATTTAAATCAAAAGTTCACTCATTAATTGATGTAATTTTATAGTTTTATGTAAAATAATATTAAATTAAAATCATGTTGTAGAATCACATTATTTTTATCACCTAAAACCTTTCTTCAAGTATATTAAACATTTGTTAAATGGGTAATTTCTGTTTAAACCTTTCCTTTTTTTATTAATAAAAATATCATCTCTTTATAATATAAAAAAAAGTTTTATATACTTATATCTATAAACATATATAAAAATAAAACGTGACTGACTGACTGATCAATCAACTCATAGCTCAAACCACTAGATGGATTGGGCTGAAATGTGGCATACAGATAGCTGTTATGACGTAAGCATCCGCTGAAAAAGGATTTTTGAAAATTCGCTCCCTAAAAGAGTAAAATAGGAGTTTTAAATCCAATCCGTGCAACGCCGAGCAATACAGCTAGTTTTCTATATATTATAATGAATTTATTATAATAATAATAAAAATAATAATATCCGAGGGTTACATTAAACACAAAAGTAGTATAAAAAAAAAGATGAAAAGTATATGAAAATGATGCATTCGTTACAGAACAGATGACAAAGCCTGAATGAAAAGAAATAGAACAGCTCGATCTCATTGCATTATTAAGTTACGAATATTTGCCAAACTAATAATTAAAAAAAAAAAAATGACAACAAAAACCACTAATCAGAAACAAAATTAGCTTATAAATTGTGTCTTAAAAAATGAAATAACGGAGACGACTCGGTTAACATATTCATAGTGTATCCCGGGTAACACCCCAAAAGGCTAATATGATGTGATAATTATAATATGGCCGCAATTCGTACGTCCTTCTCATAATTAATAAGGGCTGCAATTCGTGTGTCCCTTTGGCGACTACAACTCGTAGACATCCTGATTTGGAATTGGGCCACAATTCATCATACGCTGCACTCAGATATCTATTAAATTGGCTCTATAACTGTGTATCAACACGTTTATTTTGAACATTTTAGACGTAAAATTCTTTTTAACACATTTCAATGCGTTCAAAAATACTTACTTTTTCCAATATTAGGACCCATAAATTGCTGAATTATTCACTATTCCAGGGTTGCTCTTCTAATCTAACCCTACCTTTGTCATCGCATTAAAAAAAAAGACATTTGATTTGATTTATATCGTCAACATATTCTAAAAGTATTTTTAATCGAAAAAATTGATTCATTAATATTTATTATTGTACATAAAAATTGTTTTCAGTTTATTTATCATCATTGTCATAGTTTTTTATTTCGCTAACCTATAATATAATATTGTATGGTCTTCCAAGTTGTGAAAAACTGTACTGGACTTGCATAATAAAATTGTTGTATGACCACAGCTAAGTGAAAGTACCCTGATAAAAAAATATATGGTCGAGTCAGTGATAAAGCTCGTAAATATTTTTTTTTATTTAGCAATTAAAACTTATAAAAACCATTTCAGTACATTTTATTATAAAAAATAAATAGGAAATTTAAGTAATGAATTAAATGAAATACGTAAAATCTCATCAAAGCAGACTCTGTAAAAACAAGTTTTGCGTCAACCAAACTTTTTTATCCTCCCTAAAACAACATATTTATTAGAATTTTAAACAATTAAATAATTATAGATATTAATAATATTGAAAAATTATATAATGAAAAAATATCTATATCGTGATGTGAGGTTGAAGGTGAAGCAGTATTGGCTGTCTATATATAGGCTCTCGTTACAACTTAATTAGGTAATTATTTATAGTGTTGATAAACCAAAAATCAAAATTCTCATTAGGTACGATTTTGATGCTGTTATCAACACTTAATCTTCAACAAAATTGCTTTCAAATCAATAACCCTCGTCGGCCTTTAATGCCACAAACATTATAACGAAAACTAGGGTTGAAATAGTTACGCTGGTCCCGAAAAATGAATTTATATTATAGCGTAAGCTTTTAAACATCGAATAAGTACCGAGTAAGTAGCGTACAATGTATAGATATTAGGTGGTCTTAAAAAACGTATAAAGTGATCAATAATTAATAATATCTATTTAGACTTCATGTAAATCTGCATTTAAACTACTAAATGGAAAATAATCTTGTTTGTCTGTTAAATATTTTTAATTTTTACCAAAAAATTTAAATTAAATAAATTAGTGTAGTATCTATGTATTTTATGGAAAACAAAAAAACGTTGGCCGAATGTCTTAGATTCTTAACTATTGGAAAATATTGTTATAATATTTTTAGATATGTGGAACAAAACCAATGTTCAGAATAAATAAAACGTTATAAATCATATATCTTATCCAGTTTTTTTTTATAAACCAATTCGTACTATGTGTTTCATTTAAATTGTTCTTAAAATAATTTGTTGTATATTATATAAGGTGTCAAAGTATAAAAAAACTAGTTTTAAATAATTAACACCCTTAAATTACGGTCGGGTCAATAAACTCGCCGATAATTTTTGGATTTTATATTATATTTGTATACCAATATTATATTCATAATGATGCATCATTAATTTAAAATGTCAAGTGTATAGTTTTTAATTACTGCCATCGCATTATTTGTATATCGCGCCACTTTGGTATTGTATGTTATTTTCTCGGAAAATTCCGCCGCATTGTCTTCTCTGTATATTCCATTAACAGAATCCGTTTTGTATCAGTAATCCTAGTCATAGACCGTGCTCGCCCGTTGTTTTGCCACTCGTAATAGTAGCTAGTTCGAAGCACTTAAACTTCGCAGTTTACTTATATATATATATATATATATATATATATATAAGTGACCAGATTAAAAGTCACGCGTGTTACTGATTAGGAAATTGTCAATATAGCCAGTTTATATGCTCGTACATTTGTAGACAATAACGATCGAATAAAATTTCAGCGAGTGTTATTCGGTATGAAATTGTGTTTGAAACGTTGAACACGAGAATACACACACGATTCGGACATCAGTAGTTACAAATCAACTGCCAATAAATATAACGGAAACGGCGAGAACGACTCAGTGTAAATAATCACGGATACTGCGCCTACGAGTGCATAGACGACAAATAAGCCATCTTAATCATAAGTCTCGCGTGCACATGCGTACGGGGTTTAATTGCCCCTACAGTTTACACGTAATAATATAACATTATATTGGTATTTTGTTTATTAAAAGAAAACATTTTTTTTTTTAGAAATTTACAATCTATACAGAGGTATATTTTATACACGATATATGAACTTATGTCGTGATCAATTGATTAATATTTAATTTAGTAAATTTTTTTATATGTTAAATTTAAAATCGTACAAGGGTTATTTAGTTATTGTAGATTTACATTGGTTAATTCTAGATGAACCTAGATAGATGCCTACTACAAAAACGTCGTTGATCCTTTAAATTTTTTTACAGGTACCTACTTTTGCTTATTTCGCCTACGTTGATTTGTCATGTCAGTCTATCTTTGCCATAACACCGTTATCGGATAATAGTATATTATAAAACTGATTTCTGTTCAATAATTTAATAAATTTGATCTGATATAATTTGACTATTTTTGAGCTATTAATGGACATTTGAAAATTTAATACAAAGATCCTTATACGTTGTGATTATAGCAGATCAAAAAATAGATAAGAACGAATTTTCTTATAAGCATTTAAAGTTCAAATTTTGACAAAATTCGGCAAAATGTCGAACATTTGCAAATTATTTTATAGTTGAAAAATTATAAAATGTTAAATTTGTATAGCTGAGGATTAAACACTTAAAGCAATGTTTCTTATTAAACAGTTCATACTGTAACCAACAAATCTAAAAAAATATATAAACGCAGTTTTTTTATAGACATTTTAAGTTAAGATTTGAACAGGGTTATTGTTAATTAAACGGAGAATTACGATTTTAGTTATTTTTTTGTAATTTAAAAATATTATTCATAGGAAACTTTTAACGTATATCCAATGAAATGTTTTCGGCAAAAATCCATTCAACCTACTGTATTAATAATGTCCAGAGGTGTATTGGAGCACATTCAAGAGTGTACGGTGTATGCTCATAACAATATTTATAAAAAAAAAAAATGCGTATATGTGAAAAAAAAAAATATTTATTTTGTAAATATATGGTGGATAAATGTTGAGTATACGGCGTGTAGAGATACGATGAATGGTGGCAAATGGCAATGGGCGTATTATTTAGTTAATTGTTTTTGAAGATTTTAAATTGTATTTTGTATTTTTAAATTCTATTGTATAAAATTAAAAATAATATTTTACGATTGAACATCGCTTATCAGGTCGTATACTCATATAATCTAAGACCGTGGTATAATCGGATATATATACTTTATGTTCTATGGGTATGATATAATTGATACGCACACGGTTTTATATTTTTTTTTTTTTAATTGTTTGTTGATAAACGAGGATGAAGTAACATAAGTATGTTTTATTTATTCATTGAGTTCAAATTTAACACATCCATTACAATAATCTTTTTAGACTCCTAGTATGCAGCAAAGCGGTACCTACTTGCCCGCCTTTTTTTTAGTTTGAAATTCATACAATTTTCAATTTTTACATATGATACTTGAAAATTTAATTTAAGATTTCTAGTAAGATTTTCATAAGATCATGAAATTGTCATGATATTTAAACAAATTTAAGCTGTATATATAGACCACTTGTAATTATTATTACTCAATATGCAGTTTTTTTTTCTGATTATGTTCGACGTCTTTTTCACTCTTAGTATTAAGACCTAAACGGGTAATACAAGATTTCTCATTATTTTTTTTTTTACCGAAATTTATAAGTATTGGAAATACATTTGTAAAATCTTGTTTTTAAAATGGTTGAAGTAAAAATGTTTGTCTCCTATGCTCAGAATTGTTTTTCGTGTACAGTAGTAATTTATCATTGAATTCATCTTTGACACATTCATTATAACTCAATGACAATGTTTTTTTAATTCAAATTTATAATAAAAAAACTTACAAACTCAATAACATATTCAGCGATAGTACTTCAAAAATACCATAACCGTCTGGGTTTTGTTACATTAAGAGATACTATTGTACATCAATATTGGTTTTACTTAATGCAGATACCTTGGTAAATATTATTTTACGCAATAAATAATGTTCTTATCTAACCAAAAGTTAATTTTATATTTAAGTGCGGAGGCGATGACTTGGGCGGTATTATTTGCCGATGTTTTAATGATTTTCACGCGTCAATGGTCTTACTTTGTGCAAAACGGAAAGTTTACGAACAGAAAATCGTTTTCACATTGGTTTTCATTTCACTAAACACAAGTACAATTCAATTACCCAAATAAACTTATTTTAAACACACACACACACACACGAGGTTTTTCGTTTCTGCATACAAACATGCAGCTGGCGGCGGATGTTCGTTCGATTCGAACGCAATCCGGAAACGTTTTGGGCTCTAGGTATTATATACACCCCTTTCCCACGTCATGAGTCCCGAAATCCGATCTTAAAACGATAGTACGTGCAGGAGGGACGTAGAGTGTAGGCACCGCCCAAAACAAGTTTTGCCGTCTCGAAAACTTTGACCCGTTTAAATTTTCAGACCTTGGCCATTTAAGATTTTCCGCAACAAAACTTAACACAAAACAATGAAACTTTCACTGTTCATTATATTTTCGAAAAATACAAAGCTTCATGTTATTCGACGAAAATGGTGTTCACATTAAGTGATAAAAATGAAAAACTACCCGCGAGATTTTTAATTATGCATTTCATGGTTAAAAGTAGCGAGTATATTTTTGAATATACCCTCGAATGATTCATTCACGGTGGAGTAATTACATTACTTTCTTTAATAGAACTTTCTATATGGAATGGAGAAAAATATTGCTTTAGCCTAAAATAAAATCCAGAAGATTAATATAACGAAATACGAATTAAACGAACAAATCAATTTATACGTTATAAAAAATAAATAGGTACTAATTAAATTAAATTATTGTTTTTTTAAAAATGATTTATACGAACACGGATTTTAGTGATAACGTATTATATTTATAAGCTAAACCCGTATACAAGAAGTCAATTGTCTATTCAACTTAGAAGGTTTTTAATTTATAAAAAAAATGTAAATAATATAAAATAATAAACATTAAAATGAATGAAGCAAACATTAATATCTTTAACTGAATTAAGAATAAATTCTATAGATTCTTAATTACTATTTTAAAACTTGGCAATCATTTTTTAACAACTTTTTACACAAGTCTAGTTGTTTCAAAATATTTTATTTAGACCAACGTAGTACAAAAAATTTAAGCATTATAACTACATAATATTATGTTAACATTTAAAATGTTTACTCGAATAAACACTATTACAGCATGTATACACAATACAAAACATTTGACCTAACCTAATCTAACCTAACCTAACTTTATTGTTTATTGTTATTTAAAGCACACCTATCATTTAGGTAGTATACATTTTATTTAATTGTACATTTTTACTTAGTAATGTATGCTGACAGACCGTCTTCACTCGGAATCGTTTATCGTGTATAACGATTTCATATCATTGAATTCAAAATTAACACATTTATTACAGTGACCCATTCAACTCCTACTGTACAACAGAGCAGTATCTACTTGCCGACTTTTTTTTTTTTAGTTGATAATCTAATATTTTGGAATATTTAATATTTGGCTGTCACCGACTAAACGCAAAGCAAATTGACCGTTTTTCCGCTAGAAACAGCACATAGCGTCTAGATAAATTATAAAATGCGACATCAAATCATAAAACATATTTTATGGAAAATTACAATTACACTATCCAAAGTGGTTTTAGAATAAGCACGTTTATTATAAAACCGATAGATAATAATATTTTGAAGATAATCTCATATCCGTTTTTGAATATTTAATTTATTTCTTGATGAATTAAATATACGAACACCAATTATTTTACTTTTTTTAAATAACTGTTACTTTTTGTTTGCACTATTTTGAAATTAGATATGACAATGTTTCCGAAATATTTTTTTTTATTTATTAAAATGTTGATTTTGCTCTAAAACCACTATAGAATGAGTTATCATTATTTTCCTTGTGGATATTTTTACATTACAAAATTGACGTGCTTTAAATTAACGTATATATACCTACTTATCCTTCAAAGTTCTGTCCCGCAGAAAATATAATTTTAAGAATAATATAAAATATTAAAATATGTTAATATATTATTGTGCTGAATAATTACATTTTTTTCTTATTGCATTAGAAGACATGGCATTAATTACAATTTATATGTTTTAAAATCTATTCTTATAAATTTCATTATTGTTTCATTAAGTATAATGTATATATCAATAGAAACAAATCTACCAGTTTTAATTTGTCTTTGAAAACTATTCTAAGTTTATCTATAAAGTTTTAAACTTAAAACACAACCGATGCTGACAAAAGGCAAAATCATAATTACAGATTTTTATGTTTAATATTAGACTTCAATCAATTCGTAGTTTAAAAATAATCCCACTGTTTATAAAATATTCTAAAACTATAAACTTTAACAAAAATTACAACTGTATAATTACTGTACGTTTCTATAGGTAGATAATAATATGCTTATCAGTAAAAAATAATTATTTATATTTTATATTATCATCTACAATATTACATTATGTTTGTTCTAAGATTTTTAACTTGACGCTGGAAATTTAAATGGTAATAGCTTACACTTAATGCAGTATAAATATGTATACGATATATAGTATTCTATCCTATATTATAATAACTATGTCCGTATAAACGCATATAAATGCACAAAATAGGACAATTATATTTCTATTTTAAATAGAATACTTATTTGATGGTCCTCATTTAAAATCAATAATAAAGTTATTATTAATAGCCTTATATATAATCCTTGAATACTAGACTACACCTGTTACGACCTATTTTAAAGTCTAAACTTTTGCTAATAATAAACTCATTATTTATAAGTCAACGATAAGGTCAAGTTAGGCTTATGGTGACCAACTACGAGGCTGTGCCAAACTAACTAAATTAAAAATAATTGAGGTTTTCCAATCAATATCAATACATAAAATAAGTACCTACGTTTTCAGACTGTTGACTATAAGCAAAAGCACACTACAAAAAAATGTCATAACATATGTATAAAACTCTATAACATATCACCGCCGCTTAAATCAACTAATCTCACATAATACTCTTTCACAATTTCTGACAACGACTACTTTCCCTCCCCTGACAACCACACACACACACACACACACACACACCGTCACTTAAGATGTTGGTGATCTTGCACATTGAAAAAAAAAACAAATCAAGTATACTATAATATCTACACTAATTAGGATACCTATTATAACTGGATATTCATCCTTATCGTTATTAAAAGATAACAAAACAAGAATAAACTTAAAAGCAATTAAGACTCGTCTTCGCCCTTCGGGCAGTTTTAACTTTTAGTTTTTTTTAGTTGATGATACAGTAGTATCATTACCTACTTATAATTTGTTCGATACTCTTTATAGGCTATGAAATGCAAATATTTGTAACTACCATTAAACAGCATACGTTCGTTAAAAATAAGTTTCTACATAAAAATCCGGACTCTAATTATCAGAAACAATATTTTCCTAATAACGTGGAATGTATAGTAAAAATGCAAATATATTTATAAATGTAAATATCAACTATTTTGTTTGACATACATGATAATATTTCAGTGTATTGTAAAAATGCAAAAGTTATTTAATTTAAGTTTCTTCAGTTTTTTTTAGAAATAAAACTTATTTTCTAAAAACTACTGTTTCGGGAAATTTTAGTCTGTGGACATTTCTATATATTTACATGTGGTAAAAAATAAAATCAATTTCACAAGCCGAAAAGTAATTTTTTAAATTTTAAACTGCATTAGAATGTAATCATCTTTAACTAACGCAAATAATTATAAATATACCTAATCGTAAAACGTATAAATTTAACAACTCCCTCGTTCACCCAAAATTTGAAAGTGGCAAAAATGGCCACTTACATTTTTTCACTCTATAGTCTCGAGATTATAAAAATACTTCTGTACATTATTTTATAGTATTGCACATATTTCCAAATAGTACCATCAGATACATTTTAAATTTAATTTAGATAATATATGATTTATATTTTTCAATATTACGTTTAAGTAATACTATATTATTTGTAGTATTTGTAGTGTAAGTGTATTCAATGAGGATAGTTTACTAATCAATTAAAAATACAATAATAAAGTGAATTCTCTTAAACTACTAATTAAAATTTGATAAGTCTTTGTTATGTTCATATCTTTATTTTGGCAAATGGTATATTTATCTTTTTGAAAAAAAAATACGATATTTAAAATAACACAAATACAATTCACTATATTTCAACGGGTACTTAAATAAATAAATTAAAAATGTTCGGTTATAACACACGTACACAATGCCTCTACAATATATATATATATATATATATATATATTATTTTTTTTTTAAAAAATATTGTGTTATCAATCCATCATATAAAAGACAGGTGGGACAACGCTAGTGTAAAATTTAGAAATCACATAAATTCAGTGAGTTTTGATGGTGTTGTAAGGTTTATATGGCATACAAACCATGGGATATTATGTTAGATTGATGTGATTAATGGTCAACGGGAGGTCCACTAGCATATATATCAATATATTGTATTGAAAATTGGGTTCACTACATTAAGTTATCATAAAGAAATAAATATACAATATAAAATATCATATCAATAATAATAATGACTTTACATAGAATCTGCAAATGTTATTGACGTTGTTTGACAACGAATATCAATATATGACAGATTCGGAGACGACAAATGCCTATATTATTTAATATTTATTTTTAAATCTATGTCAAAAGATAAATTATTCAAAAAATATACTTTGCATTTGAATTTCTATAAATATACAGTTATTTCTTTGGCATTCATTAATTGTTTTAGAGATATTATTAGTCAATGATGATTTTTTTCTCGTGAAATGTAGGCACCTACGTATAAATTAAATTTTTAATATGAGGAATCATGGAGAAGATATGGTTTATGTTTCTAAGTCCATTACCCTCACGAGGCACGTTTCTAAATATAATCAGATAAATTATATTATATGATATTACGCGTATAATATTATTATTATAAACAATTTATTATTGATTAAAAAAAAAAAATTCTAAAAAGACTACGTCCTATTCTCCAAAATAACCATTTAATCCCAAATAACCAATTCGGATTTCGCAATAGGCATTCAACTATTCATCAAATCCATAGACTTACCGACGAAATATCTACTGCCCTAGAAAATCAACAATACTGTTCAGGACTCTTTTTAGATATAGCCCAAGCCTTCGACAAGGTGTGGCATGAAGG
>JACXSJ010004044.1:0-16667 GCA_014851325.1 Pentalonia nigronervosa
AAAATGAATGGCAGTAAAATTTTGTGGAATCGAGCTCTACAATTTGATGGTCTCAAAGTGCCATTTATCGAAAGGGAAAGCGTAGGTGCTCCCCGGCGATATTTTAAAAGTGTCCAATTTAGTAAAAATAATCCCAGCACATTACCTGACACTTTTAAAATATCGCCGGGGAGCACCTACCGTTAGATTACACATGTCCGTGGCTACTATATCTGATAGTTTCGTGTATGACATTTAAAATATTTTGTTGACGCGTAGCGGTACGGCAACCGTGCTTTTGAGAATCACCCGGCAACTGTGCAAATTTCGAATTCAAAAAATAATTAAAAATCGATAGCTATCGATAGATATGGTAGCTAAATACGTTTATAATCTAATGGTGTAGGAGTCGAGTCAATAGCACAATTATTCGATTTTTAATTAATTTTTCGAATTCGAAATTTGCACAGTTGCCGGGTGATTCCTTTAAGCACGGCCAACTTACAGCCGTCATCTCGGTGTCTCCAGGGTTTTTGATATTTTTACACAAAACCAGCAGGGATGGTAGCTGGATATCTGTGTAATCTAACGGTGTAGGAGTCGAGTTGATCGAACTATTACTTCATTTTTAATTAATTTTTATATAAATGTGAACACTGGAAATTGGCAATATCGGTAAGATGCACACGCCGTTAGACCAAGTCCTCCTCAAGTTAATTTAATAATTAACAGTTTGTGAACATTTTTACAAACGCATATCTCGCCAAATATTGGTCTTACGGCTTTTGAACCTATGTACAATTGTTATTTATTCACCGTCCTCATTCCGATTTCCAAGTATCTAAGAGACCACACTTATACTTGCGAAGTCGATTTTGGAAAAAACTTCGTACTGGCAACGATTTTAAAAAACGCCAGCCGTCAGCTCAGTGCCTACAGGGTTTTCAGTATTTTTACACGAACGAAACCGGCAGGGACAGTAGCCAGAAATATTTGCAAAATATTGGTGAATGTTTCAAGTCTGTTGTCCTATTATTCGATTTTTAATTATTTTTTGAATTTGTAATTTGAACAGTTGCCGGGTGATTCTCAAAACCAAGTTTGCCGTACCGCTACGCGTCAACAAAATATTTTAAGTGTCATACACGAAACTAGCAGATATAGTAGCCACGGACATGTGTAATCTAACGGTGTAGGATTCGAGTCAATAGCACAATTATTCGATTTTTAATTCCCTAGCGAGTTATCCCGGCACCGGTTGACAAACAATTATTTTGGCACCTAATTTCTCCAACGTTTGGACACTGTGTGAGCAATATAGGAATATAAAAATATAGTTGACGATGGGGCAGAAATTCACACGATAAAAGTAAATCAACGTCACATCATATATTAGACTCACCTGGCATACTATATATTAGACTCACCCGGTTAGGTATATTAACTTTTGCTGCATTATATATACCAGGTATTCGGACTCGCTGCGGTAATCGTCCCCTCAACGCTATCCAGTTCAAATGATAAGATTGGAGCTGAAATAAGTAATGTAAATATCCACATAACTAATAAAATTTAATTGTTTAGTTTTAAATATTTTATTTATTTTATTTAGAGTAGTTTAAATTGTTGTATGTTTGAACGTTTTGAATAATAAACTAGCTTAGATTCGGAGAATTTTGTTTGAACTGTTGTTGTAGATGGAGGCCGGTAGTGAATTGATTCAACTGTGTATTTGTTTTTGATGAATTCCAGGATTTCTTCTGTTGAAAATGATGATTTATATTTTCTTTTTGGTAAGACCTTTAGCAATTTTGTTAAAGTTTTCTTATAATTTTTTATTTCTGTGATGTAATTTTCTTCTATAGTATCAGTTGTTAATTTTATGAAATGAGTTTGAAGTATGTTGTTGATGAATTCTTTAATGAATATAATTTTTTTTTGAAATCGGTTGAATATATAAGGTTTATTAGTTTGATTTTGGTTCTTTTTTTTTATTTTTAGAATTGAAAATGGATGGCAGCTGAAACAAATACACAATGAAGAAGATAATTTGAAGTTATGAATTATTACTGGTATAAGAATAAAAGAAATTAAGTTACATTGTAAAATGCGGCTGTTATGTAATAACTTTCTCTACTGATGGACATTATTTTATTTGCATATATATTTGTATTTATATGTATATTAATTTCATTCATGATTTGTTCAATATTCAAATTATATATTTTCTGTGTATTATTAAATTCAATTATTAAATAGTTTTTAACCACTAATTCCTCTAATTGTTTTTTCAACGACTTTTTGTCGATAAAATTAAATTTTAGTATACACATTATAATTTGAATATGATCATTAATATTTGACAACTGTAAAAAAAAAAAAAAATGCTATTAATAAATTTTAAATAATTATATGTAATGAATTTTAAATATTTTTTTTAAGGCATACCGTGCGTTCATTTTCCATGCTTATCAGGCAGGCAAGAGTTAATACATCATTATAAATATTGCTGGAAAATTGAATGACTTCATCAACATTAATGATTATGGTGTGTGTACATTTGGATGAATGAATTCTATTTATTTTTAAAATCATATTTTACATTATTTATTTTAATTATTTTAGTATTGTTAGAATAGTCAATAAATATTTACCTTGTGGGTTCATACGATAAATCAATTATATGATTCAGCCACCAAGTATCCAAATCATTCACAAATTGACCAAATAATTTGTCTAGCGATGTTATATTATTTATACAAATGAATTTCTCAAAATTCATTATTTTTCGATTATTATTATCAATTATACCATGACTTAGATATTTAATTTGATTTATAAATTTAAGAAGAATGTGTAATTTCATTAAATTTTTTTTTTGTTTATATGCAGCTTTAAAAAGATTTTTTCCACAAATTTGGAAACTGTAAATAGAAATATTAAGATTAGTTATTATTAGTTATATTAATAAGTTATGTTCACTGTTTTACTTACTCATCAATAATTTGTTGTTTGTTATTGTAAATAATTGTCTTCCAGATGAAATAGTCTAAATATTGTATGGTGGTGAAAAAATGGATATTAGTTATGTTGAAGTCCGTAGGAGGCGGAATATTTTGTATTTTATTGAAATAATTTTGAGGCATTGTATATTTAGTATTATTTTGTGTTTGTATATAATTTATTTGTTTTGAAGATATTAAGAATTGTGAATAATTGTTTACTGCTTGACTTTTGAATATGTCTATTGTTTTTTTTTTTTATAGTTGCTAATTTTTTTCGCCCTAATTTTTTACTAAAATTTAAAGATACAAAATTAGATGCTAAGTTATGAATATTTCCTTGTATAATATCTTCTTCACATTTTTGTATTTTTATATATTCTATGATCTTGTTAACGTCTGTATATCTTGAAAGCACCTGTATATAATTATTGTAGTTTATTTTTTTAGTTTATTGTTTAGTTTTAAGTGTATGTATATGTCGCATCCATTTAGTGAAGAGCGATTTCACCAAATGGATGCGACATACAGGTGTCCCGTGAGGATTTACTCAGTTACAATTGTTACTTACATTGGTTTTTGAATTGATAAGGAATTGGATTTCTCCAGACTTTTTAATAATAAAAGAATTTAATGTATCAGAGTCTGTAGTTCTAGCACCATAACTCTTGATATAATAATATAATGAGATGCTGGTAGTTGTGTCTCTTATATTACTTAAATCTGCCACTACAGATGCTACAGTCATTACTGAATCCTTTTCAAATAAAATGTATTTTATATAAATAAATGAATATTAAAATATAATCCTAGACAGCATAATAATAATAATATAATGCATTGATTACCTCTGAATGGCGTACTCTATTTTTAATATTTTTTTCAATATTTATGTGTTTATTATGCATATGGAAGGTCAAAGACCCTTCATACATAAATTTTTGCTCACAAAACTGGACAAGGAATTGACAAAAAATGTAAAATCGGTACAGTATTATCTTGGTATTCATAATCCGTATTTGATTTGTCAATAACTATAAACATAAAAAATATTCAAGAAATGTCAACAAACATGACATCAGAGGTGGACATCCTATCACACAAAATTAAATTATATAAAACACAACACCGTCAATTGGACATTTCCTATCGAAATCCACAGAAAATTCGAAGTCATAATAACTAGACTTAGAATTGGACCTACGAAAATCTCCCACAGCTTCCTATTGGCCAAGGAAGAACCACCCATGTGCACATCCTGCGGCGTCCAAGTCACCATCAGCCACATCCTCACCGAATGCCGAACATACCACAATACCCGAACCAGTCACAACCTGCCCGAATCACTATCCGAAATACTAAGCAACAACCCTCAATCCATAGTCAACATCATCCAATTCATCACAGCCGCCAATCTTCAAACCAAAATGTAGTATAATGTAATAATAATATAATACAATGTCCGTAAAAAGCTCAAAATAAAATTTTATGGTGTATAGAAAGTGCTAATATAAATATTCAGTCAAAATTCCATGTACCTACGGTCTTTTGTTTAAGAGTTGCATCTAAAACAATAAATAATATACATGCTCTATTTTAACACTTACATTTATCAAAAGTCATGACCTCTTTACATATTACATGATTGCGCGGGATCGGATAATTTTGTGTCTCTGACAGCTGTGAAACATTTTTGGCGGCGTTTACTTTGGTTATATATATATAGAACTTTGGTTCTATTGGAAACCATTATACTACACTACACGGACTGCAAAACACTACAAAAAGGCGATACGATAGACGATTCGGATGACTAAGATGGACAACGAAATAACGAATCTGTTGATACAATGCTCAATAACATTGATTGAAATGTATAACTTTCATATAGAAGTAAAACAGCTGTAATCATGAGGCAACGACTAAATGTCCGCCTGTCTATTGGTATCACGTATTTTAATTGGGTGGGTAGTCTGCTATCCTGTGAATAAGTTTTTAGTGATAACATTTGAATTGGTTGGCGATGAGGAGACGATGACCACGGAGTCCGAATATTCGGCATCATGCGGCAACCGTTTGCTGAACTAAAACTTTGAAAAATTATTTAAAAATAACCCACGGTCCTACAGCTACAAACACTATGTCCCTGGAAAGGGTAGGTAGTCTGCTATCCTGTGAATATGTTTTTAGGGATAACATTTGAACTGGTTAGCGAGTCCGAATACCTGGTATATATCATGCGGCAAAAGTTAATATACCTAACCGAGTGAGTCTAATATATAGTATGCCAGGTGAGTCTAATATATGATGTGCCGGGTGAGTCTAAAGGTACGGTTTCCCTTGCGCGATCGCGAACGGTCTCTCTGCGGTAATCATCTAATCAACGCTAACCAGCTCAAATGTTATCCCTGAAAACGTATTCACAAGATAGCAGATTACCTCCTCTTTCCAAGGACGTATCTTTTATAGCTGTAAGGTGGATGGTTATTTTTTAATAATTTTTCAAAACTTTAGCTTAGCATACGGTTGCCGCATGATGCCAGGTAAGTCAAAAGTTCTCAACCGGGGGGGGGGGGGGGTACCTCTCGCTTTTTTGACGAAAAACCACAACTACCCCGATCGAGACCAGCACTCACGACGTTGTTCGGATACCTTAAGCAAGTTTATTGCCAAAGTTATAAAACGTTGATACCATTATATCGTAGTGTAGACGTATCCGCGTATAGTTATAGTAAAACGTACTCGGATTACGATTTTAAACGGAGGTGGTCAACGGGAAGCAACATTGACGTGCGAATAATAAAGTAATTCGTTTTTCAACTATTTCATATCCAGAAATTCCGAAATATCCGAAATATTGGTCCTACGCACTCGGACCATAGAGCCTTTTTAAATCGTCGTACGCCATATAGTTAGTTTCTAAAGTTTGGAGACGATCGGCGGAAAAAAGAACCAAAAACAATCTTGCCCGGCACATTTTCCAAGTACAAACATCGATAAATACGTCATAACTAAAGAACCAAAAGTCGGATCGCCTCGCTTGCGGTGCCCCTCGATTCGGCGCAAAGTGCTCTACTAAATTCGATTATGAAAACGCCTCGGGCGCCCAAAACCGGAGGGTGCGTGCCCGAACACGTGCAAAACACCAGTATAAAAATTTTTGAACCCCCGAAATACGGCTAAAAAATGATCGTACGGTCTCGACACAAGACACCAAGAAACGTTTTTGGACACCGGACAATAGGAATCTCGAAGTTGCGGACATGTCGGACTACATGCGGCGCTGTTCCTAAATAACTTTTGGGGGGGGGTGCTCAAAAGTGCCCCGATAAAGGGGGGGACTCTTTAGGGGGTCTCGAGACAAATTTTTTGGCGGTGGAACGGACACTAGACTTCAAAACCGGCCGAGATATACTTAAATCAAAAAAAGGGTGAGGGGTAATTTTTAATATGTAATACACGTGACCGCCACGAACATTCAAGACCGAATAATATGACTACCGACTTGAAACCTTCACTGTTTCATTGCAAATGTTCTTGGCAACCATCCCTGTTATTTTCGTGTAAAAATACTAAAAATCCTGTGTACACTGAGCCGACGGCTGGAGTGTGGGCGATCTTCTTGGAATCACCCGGCAACTGTGCAAATTTCTATGAACAAATTTAATTAAAGACCGAATAATATGACTACTTTTTATAGCTGTAGGGTGGATGGTTATTTTTTAATAATTTTTCAAATTTTAGCTTAGCATACGGTTACCGCATGATGCCAGCAATTCGGACTCTCTGCGGTAATCGTCTCCACATTCGCTCACCAGTTCAAATGTTATCCCTGAAAACGTATTCACAAGATAGCAGACTACCTACCCTTTCCAGGGACGTATTTTTTATAGCTGTAGGGTGGGTGGTTATTTTTTAATATTTTGCAAATCTATAATTTAACATACGATTGCCGCATGATGCCAGGTAAGTCAAAAGTTCTCAACGGGGGGGTACCTCTCGCTTTTTTGACGAAAAACCACAACTACCCCGATCGAGACCAGCACTCACGACGTTGTTCGGAGACCTTAACCCTTTCACTGCTATGGACGCATATACGCGTCCAACGTAGGCAACTCTGTGGTGCTATGGACGCACATACGCGTCTTTTCATTTTAAAAATCAACAATAGCTGTTTTCATTGATATAATAATATGAACATATGGTAAATGATTAGAGAAATCCAATGAGAATATAAAAATAAAAATCTTATTATTATCAAAGAAGTTATAAGAAAAATAAAATATTTTATTTTGCAGAGTTCCCAAACTAGCATTAATTAATGTTAATTTACGTTTTGGTGTCATTATTATTTGGTCACACTGCAACTAGACCTCGTACGCCTCAATATAAAATTTAACGGCTCCTCTATACTACTCTATGGATTCGCATTAGCTGCATTTTTGGGATTTCCACCCTGCACTTTTTGCCACTAGCCTTCTCCATACCACAAGCGGCCCGGTGATAAAGCTTTCGTTTCCAATCCATACTATCTTAGTCCGTGATTTTGTTCATATGTTGAATTTTATGTTTGAAATTTTTATATGTTGCTGTTTTATTATTGACTGTACCTTTAGCTACCACCGTACCACTTTGCTTCCGTTTGTTTCACCCGTTTATACATTTTATTTCCACCGATTATCGCACCCACGTTGAAGCGTCTAACCACCACAGAGCGTTCCCAACAATCGAAAAGTTTTTTCAGCTAATTATATTCACTTTCTGACCACCCCAAAGTACCGTAAACACTCTCCGTGTGCTGTTCCATAAGATTTGTTTATAAAATCCGTAAGTAGCGAGTGTCCAATTTCGCCATTGTCTAGGTTACATAATATCACCCCCCACCCCCCCCCCGCACCGCAGATCACTTCCCAGCCATAAACCACCTTAAATAATGGTTTGCAATGAGCAGAAAAAATTTCAAAATTATCACAGCATCGAACTCTATGCGATGATATGTTTGAAATGTATGAAATCTTTGGAGAAATTAGGTGCCAAAATAATTGTTTGGCCACCGGTGTCGAAATAATTCCATGTGAGTTACCCCGGCACCGATGACCAAACAATTATTTTGGCACCTAATTTCTCCAAAGATTTCATACATTTCAAACATATCATCGCATAGAGTTCGATGCTGTGATAATTTTGAAATTTTTTCTGCTCATTGCAAACCATTATTTAAGGTGGTTTAGGGCTGGGAAGTAATCTGCTGGTGTAGGGGAGCGGTAATGTTACGTAATAGGTGCGACTCGCGCTAACGATGTACAGTAACGGGCGCAAAACCTGATGAAAAAAAACATTATATATATATATATTAGACGCAGCCCTAGGACCATCTATCTTGACTTTTTTAAGAAAATATGAATTGTACAATTTCAATTAAAAATATTATATTGAAGATACCAAAAAAAAAAGTAATTAACGTAACGTATATGACTTAATGGCCGTTGTATTTTTTGATCGATAAAAAAAAAGAAAAAACAATATATTCTGATATAATAATTTAAATATAATGATACATAATATCAGTGGCAGATCTAGGATTTTATTTTTTTTTTTTTTTTGGGGGGGGGGGCAATATTTTTATAAAAATATTTATATTAGTATAATGGTATATTAAAATATATTATTACTTATAATGAATTATATAAGTGTACACACATAAAAAAAGTATTAAAATCAAAAATATTTGTATACACAAAAAAATGTAATTAAAAGTACCTAGTGTTATATAAAAAATATATAAATAAAAGTAGTGAACTAGTAAAATATATAAAAGTACATTTTTCGTAAATCGTGATTATAAATTAAAGTCACGGTTCTTACACATCTTATTGGCCAAGGAGGGGGGGTCAGGCCCCTCTGGCCCCCCTTAAATCCGCCACTGGATAATATAATAATTTAAATATAATGATACATAATATATTACATCAGTCATACAGAATGTTATAAGATCAAGGATGATTTTAAAAGAAAGCCCTTGTATATTACAAAACTCCACCGATAATAGCATGATATTGATACAAAAAAAAAATAATAAAAAAGAACATGAAAAACCATCTAGGTTTTGTTAGTCCTATTACTATAAGTATAATAGTTAAATAAATTACAAATATTTTATTTAACATATTCTTGTAAGTTAATATGGGTTGGGTTATGAACATTTATTTTGGGTAATAATATGTAGTTTTTGCCCCATGTTATGCATTTCAATTATACATGTATACCTTGAACATTCTGTTGCACAAAGTACGTGGTGGATTACATTTGAAAAATAGAAGTTTGTATGAGCACAGGACATGTTAAACCTCATACACTTATAGACCTGCTATGTACTGCAATGATTCTGGAAAAAATATTAGTTTAATACACTAACATAATAGTTGTTTTATAAAATTGTATAATAACCATTAATTTGCGATGACGGTACAATTCATTTGGAGCATGGAACCTGATATTGCATACAATACATTTAAATGGCATTATTCCAGTGTGGGTTCTGTTGTCATGGTACTTTAGTTGCCTAACGTCACAAAAGTTTTTGTCACATTTTGGGCATGAAGAAGAAGAAGCATTACCATGCTTAGTTTTCATATGATATGACAAGTTGAATTTCATATTAAAAGTTGCCGAACATTTTTTGCATTTGTATATTGTGCCACCGAAATGTATCGTTAAATGTCGTCTCAAGTTATCCTTACGTTTGAACACTTTTGAACATTTGTCACATTGTAAAGTTGCTGCCTTGTGTGTCAACTGATGCTTGAGGTACCATGACTTATGTTTGAATGAAGCTTTACAATGACATTTATAAAGCAACTGCAATTGTGTTCTGCCCGAGTCTCCTTTGCAAAATGCGTCGCTAACGTCAATTTGAGTAAACTCTAAATCACAGCTATCATCAATCACGTGTCTGGTTTCGGTGGTGTTGATGGTCTCTAGAATATAAAAATCAATTATTATAATTTAATAATAATATCTATCCAATTTACATCCTTTATTAAGGAGTTATGGTGATTAAAGCTTATAAAATATGTTTGTGTTATTATGTTATCATTTTTCCTTTAATATTATAGGTGGGGTTAGAAATATTAATTGTTGTTGCAAAGTGGTCTGTTGAATCAGTTTTAGATATGTATGGATTAACAATTGTAGAATTGCTTAGTATAATAAATATATGATCTGAACAGGATCAATAATCGGCTGTATAATATTATGGTTCACAACCAGCTGACGGCGCGGCGGTAGCGCTCTCGTCGTAAACCGGTGGTTTTTGGTGGGGGATGCGCGCCGCCGAACGTAAACTGGTCCGCCGCCCGGTATGTTCTCTTTTGAAAAGCAGTATAGTATTAAAACAACCATGATAAATGGATTCAGGAAGTGTGGTATCTATCCATGTAATGCAGCTGAGCTGCTCGAGAGACTACCAAGATCTGAAGATGTTAATTCAAGTGTTGAAAAGTCATTTATTGAACATTTAAACGTTAAAAGATCTGAAGTTACCCAAAATATTAGAAAAACCAGGAAAAAGTTAAAAGTTGGTACCAGTTATGCTCATACTAGAGATTCTAGTGATGAAAATTCTGATTTTAAAGGAAATGAAGACCAAGAAAAAGTAAATAATATAGATGATAAAGATTTAACATCTGAAATTGATGAACCCATTGAGTGTCCAGCGAGTAAAACCTATTCAGTTAATGACTTTGTTATTTTTAAATACATAGAAACATTATACCCTGGGCTCATTATTAGTACAACTGAAGAAGGTGCTATTATACAATCAATGGAAAAATCTAAAACATTTTACAGATGGCCGGTGAAACCAGATGAGTTGTTTTACGACTGGAAAGATGTTATTATGAAAATAAATACTCCAAAATTAATTAGAAGGGGCTATTTTAAGGTGAAAGAGTTAGAAACCTATTCTGAATAAATGCCATGGTTGACAGTTGTTTTTTTTTTTGTTTAATTATTTAATTATTTTTGTTATTTAAAATAATATTTAAATGAATGTACATATTGAAAAATTATAGGTAAGTTAACCTATTTCATTTATTTTAAGAGTGTTGAATTAAAAACAATCTATACAAGCTGTGATAGAAACATGAAAGTACTTAATTAATTTTAAGTTTAAGTTTAATTTTATTGTTAAGTTTTATAAAAAAAAAAGTGATATGAACTACCTACTTACGAGTATGTTCCTTTATAGATTACAAGTTTAATATTTTAAGTTTTTATTTTTCACATTTTATAAAGTTGAAAGAATACATTTATGTTAATTAATAAAAAAAACATGTTATGAAAATATGAATGTTTTGTTATTTAAATTATGCCTTTTTTTTCTTAATTGTGTTCATTTTGGTCTTTTACACAATATAGATTAGGAACTGTGTATCTAACATTGCACCAGTTTTGCTTATAACTGAGTTTAGGGGAGTTTTTGATATTGGTGCAATGTTACACAACACCACATATAACTTTGCACCAAATAAAAAATGAATAAATAAAAAATACATTTTTAAGTTGATCAAATTTTATTTACACAGAATCATTCTTAGCACATGTAAATAGAGGTCCGTGAAACAAGTAAAATTCTATCATAATTATTAAAGTGACAGTGTATGTTTTAAGTTAAAAAAACGAGAAATTTGGTGCAAAGTATCCCCAAAATACGGAACTCTGATTCATTTCTTTTTTTACTAACAAGATCATAGACTATATTTACTTGTCGCATACAATATTCCATATCAAATGATTTATTTTGAAGTGTATTAAACAAATTGTCAGTGAGTAAAAATATACTGTTAAATATTTGAGCTAAAAAAGTGAAGTCAAATTTTTTCAAATTGTTTAAATGCCCAGTTGAACACAAATTGACTCAGATGACGAATTTGAATCATTTATAATATGTTCAAAAACCGTTTTAAATTCATCCCACTTGTCTACAACTAAGTTCAATATTTTTGAGCGAGAAGCCCATCTCGTCTGAACAAATTGCGTTATGCGTTTACCAACAATAGGATCTACAACATTCGTTCGCGAGGTAGAATTATGAAAAAAAGCGGAAATTCCAGTCATGTTTGCAAAAAAAAATACGACACTGTGTGTTAGCACTGCAGCCATACCATATCACCAAATTCAAACGATGCGCTAAGCAGTGTGTAAATAATGCATTAGGAGCAACCTCTTTAACTTTAGCTTGTAAGCCATTTACATGACCGGCCATGACACTCGCGCCATCATAACACTGACCAATTAACTTTTTTTCCATATCAAAGTCTAATAATACAGAATTTAACGTGTTGAAGAGACCCTCAGCAGTGCGATCCTCACTAACATAGAAACCAAGAAACCTTTCTACCAATTCAGATTTATTTGTTATATATCTTAGTATAATTGAACATTGTATTCTTTGCGAAATATCTATCGTATCATCAACTTAGACAGAATAAAATATACACTCTTTGATTTCAGTTTTTACCATATTACGTATGTGATCGGAAAACGTGTGTGAAGTTAGGTGACTAAGGGCCGATTTCACCAACGCAGTTAATCGCGATTAACTCACCTTAATCACGATTAACATTGATAACCAGAGATTTTGGATTTCACCAAACTCGGTTAAGTGTAACTGCTGCGTAATCGTGATTAAGAACTAACCGTCCAATTTCGGCCATTTATCGTTCTTAATCGCGGTTAGTTTCCGGAGATATTGATAAGGTTATCATTTATTAAAATATTTAAAAAATATTAACAAAATATTTTCTGTTTTGTATGAGGATTTTGTATTTCGTTTAAAAATCAAGTGTTTTGTTAATGTGTTTTTTGGTTTCAAATATATTTATATTTTTACAAAATACAACGAGCTCGTAAACATGTGTTTCAACTTTGTTTTGAAAACGATGATGACGACAAAGACGACTTCATAATTTTCGCTGTCCGTCGTCCAAGATGGATACGGGAAAGGGCCGATGACTTCGATAGTCTGGATGATCGGGATTTCATTACGAGGTACAGACTGACAAAACCTACAATTTTGTCAATTCTGGAAAAAATAGTACATCATCTCGAGTATGAAACAGACAGGTCAGTCAGTGAAGTTAGAACTTATAATAACATAAAGTCTTCAATGTATAACTGTTATTTTTTTCAAACAGAAATAACTGTATATCCCCGATTAATCAGTTATTATGCACTCTTCGATTTTATGCCACTGAATGCTTTCAAACCATTGCAGGGGATCTGTGTGGATTTAGTTCCTCAACAGTAAATAGGATAGTGCATAAAGTTAGTTATACTATTGCGTCCTTGCATAGTCAATATATTAAATTTCCTGAAACACCAGAACAAATAAGACAGACCCAGTTAAATTTTTACAGAAGAGCTAAGTTCCCAAGAGTCATCGGTGCTATTGACTGTACCCATGTGAAGTTGTGGCAATCACCAGGTATTTACAATAATAATTAATACTTATACCTGTTTTCTTATTAGTAAGTACCAATAAGTACACCCGTAGACACAATTTTCTAACAATATAAATGTATTTATTTTATTTTTATTTTTACAATTATAGTTACATTTTACATTACTGGTTTTTCTTTCTGGATTGCAGGTGGAGAATCCGCTGAGCGTTTCCGAAACCGCAAAGGATATTTTTCGTTAAACGTTCAAGCGATATACAACGCTAATTTAGAAATAATGGATGTTGTTGCAAGATATGATGGAAGCACTCATGACTCCAGAATATTTCGTGAGTCAAAAAGAAGAGCTTTATTTGAGCAAGGAGCTTATGGGGATGCAGTACTGGTAGGAGATAGTGGCTATGCCTCTGCAAATTACATGATGATACCACTACAAGAATGCCATACATCAGCGGAAAACTTGTATAATGAGTCACAGATAAGGACGAGAAATGTCATTGAAAGATTTTTTGGTGTTTGGAAAAGACGTTTTCCAGTAATGGCTTTAGGTTTACGAGTAAAACTGATGCGTGTTTTCCCTATCATCACTGCAACATTGGTATTGCATAATATTGCCCAAAGAGCTGGAGAAGAAGTCCCCAGAGGCTTTGATATGATACTCCCTGCTCCTTGGGAAGAAATACTTGCCCAGGACAACATAGAAATTGAATATGCGCCAAATCCCATTAATCGAAGAGTAACACAGCAAAACAGTGGGCGGCAGGCGTTAATAGATGGTCACTTTGAGAGGTAAATTATGATTAAATATAATAATATTAATAAGTTGATTGCACAATCAGAATAATATTCATAGAAAATATAAGTACATAATATATAAAGCTTTGAATTCGTAAGAAAATTCATTTTAGTACGATCATTTTTTTCGATATTTTATTTATTTTCCAATTATAGTTTAAAAAAGGGTTAGAGAAGAAATTTACATTGCAATAGTTGGACACTCCCCAGCCATTGGCTGTGTTTAGTTAAATAAGTATTGACTATTGAGCTTAAAACGAGTAAAATAGGAATGATTTTTTAGCGAAATGTTAGATCGGTATTTGTTGATTATTTATTATCAATTAATTAAAATTATTGTATGATTGCATAACATATAATAAATTAACAAAACATAATTGTATTAATAAAAAATAATAGGATTTAAAAAAATGCATATTTATTATTATTTTTTAATTGCAAAATTTTAAATTTATTATATTTAACAAGGAACCTTCATAATATGAAGAATTATCCTTAATGTTTTTGATATAATTAGTTAATTCAACTGTTTCAATTAGTCTAAAAAAAAAAATAGAATCATTAATATCACAATTTTTTATTGAGATCTTTCCAGTCACAACTTTTATATTTATTTTTGTTGATATTATTAGATGTTAGTTGAATATAATCTAGGTTTATTTTAGAGTACCAATTTTTATCTAACCTTTTTCTTGTTTTTTGTTTCAGATTAATCACACACCAACAAAATGATTAGTGTTAAGCAATTTGTTTACTCACCTATAATTAGTGTTTGAAATTTAAAAAAATGAAATATTTCAGTATTTTAATAATATTTATACATACTTGAATCCGATTGAAAGGCGTCTTTTATATTTTTTGGGCATTTATTACACTTTAAAATGTGGTTTAATTGACGAGTTGCGTTTTTAACTGTGGTCCAATTGCAATAATTACAAGTTTTTTTAATAGTATTATTTTGTTTTTTGTCACTCAATTCTCTAAACACTTTATGTATTTTTGCACTATGTTTTCCCATGATGACATATGCTATACTATATGTCTAAACTGCATAGGCATATAGCACGTACTATGTCAATAAACGTTTATACACTAATAATTATTATAAAAATTAAAAGATTATATGAATATGATATATATTAAATGTCTATATAGGTACACTATTAATCGTAATAATAATAAAATAATAAAAACTTGAATTAAAACATAATAATAATGAATATAACAATAAAAACTTGAATTAAAACATAATAATAATGAATAAAATAATGAAAACTTGAATTAAAACATAATAATAATGAATATAACAAAAAACTTGAATTAAAACATAATAATAATGAATATAACAAAAAACTTGAATTAAAACATAATAATAATGAATATAACAAAAAACTTGAATTAAAACATAATAACAAAAATAATAATAATAATAAGTATAACAATAAGTAATCAGTCTACGTTATCAGTCTCATTATTGCTGTCAAATACCCATTCTGTTCCAGTCGCACGCTGGATCTGGAGTTTTAGTATTTCAGTCTTTATTTTCTCTTGTTTTAATTTTTCTTCTTCTTGTAATAACTTTAATTTTAAGATTTTCATCTGCACTTTGTGCTCTTCTCCAGCATCGTTACTCATTGCATTAAGAGATAATTTTTTTGCTTCAAAAATGTTTCTGAAGCTAATGTGGTATTCAGAACTGGTCTTCTTCGTGATACTCGTTTTTTGCAATCTACATCTTTTGGAGAAGTTAATACAGCTGTGGGCTGAATGTCCTCTGACATATTAACATAAGTTGAAATTTTTGAAGTGGAGGGTATTGATAGGGATGCTTTTGGAGGCTGGCGAAGAGCAGCGGATATCTGTGTCTTTATCATGGCAGGATTGTATTGAGACCAATTATTTTGTAAAAAAATGTCATCATCTTCTACATCATTGTTGATATCCTATAATAACACAAAAAGTTATGAGGTATGCTAAAGTATAAGCTTTTGTTACGACGGAATTATTAATTAATTAATGCTACAGACCTCAGGGTATAACACATCGTTTACAATAATTTCTTCAAACTCATTTGTATCTTTTTTATCTGTAATATATTAAAAGTATAGTATTTAGATATTATTAAATATAAACATATTATATAATATCATAAGCTAGTATTTTAATGCTATAGTACAAAAAAGCTTTATATTTAAAAAAAATACATTTACGTTATACACAAATATTTTTTAATTAACAGATAAACAACCCTATTATTTATTTAGTTATTATTTAGTTTTTATATAGTTTTAAAAATATTTTGGTTCTATTTCTGTTACTATGTATTTTATGTTAAAAAGGATTCTTATTATAATTTGATATTAATTTCTCAATATTTTTATGAATCAATTAATGTTATAATTATAACTATATAATAAATAGACATACCTGT
>JACXSJ010004046.1:0-16640 GCA_014851325.1 Pentalonia nigronervosa
AAAACAAAATAAATTAACTTAACTTATTTCTTAAAATAAAAAATTAACTCGTTAATTTCACGTTAATTAAAAAATAAATTTAATAAGTTAATAGTTAAGTTAATGAAAATCCCAAAGTAACTAGTTAAGTTAAAAAGTTAAAATAAAATTAACTTTTTAACTTAACTTTAACTTTTTAACTCGTTAATGCCCAGCCTTGTGTTTATGTGTGTATTAATGCGTATTTATATATACACGTTTAGGTGTGTGCATATAGTAATATTATATACTTGTATATATATATACATGTTTATAGGTTACAGCGTTGATCGAATGCCATAAATGTGCCTAAATGCTAGCTTCCGGAATTCGTACGCGTAATATATGCATACACACATAAAAATAATATTATCATTAAAAAACCTACGACTGTATAACAATATATATATATATATAATATATATTAATAATATATTATCGCATATTATTATTATTATTATTATTATTATTGTATTTCAGTATTTGACGGAGATGATCGACGGAAAGGAAAAAAACTCTCAACGTCACAGATCGGTTTTGAACGTTCCAGCGAGGATATTCAGCGATCGTTTCAGATGTGTACCTACAACTACTGTTATATGGAATAATAATTAAAAAAACTTTGTCAAACTCGCAAGTTTCGAGTATCGAGTGCCATATTGTTATGTAATCTAGAAAACATGTTATTAAATAATGTAATTATTTACAGTTTAGATTTAGAACATAAATACTATTATGTTAACCGACGTGTGCGTGTGTGTGCGTGTGTACAAGCAGCTTATATAGTTATTTTACATTGAGATTAATGGTAGACAGGTACTATAAATGTATAAATATTATATGGTATTACAGTAAAATGTCTTCAAACCGTTATTGAATATATTATTATACATTGTATACATATTTATAATACATATAAACATTATAATCGGTTGGTATATGTGTGGTTACTGCAGCAGCGGCCTCAGGTGTACGCGGGTGTTAGATAATGCAATGTGCGTTTATTTTAGGATCCCGAGCACAGCTCTTAAAAGTATAAAATGATTATTGTATACACGTTCGAAATGTCATGTTTTACTTACCTACTACTTAGCGTCATTGCAGAATGCACTTAACGTTTTGACATTTGTTTCGTATAATATTAATAGGTAGGTAGGTACGCCATATGCGTGTTTTCTTTGCCTCGGAGATCGATTCGATATTTTAAGCTAAGTAAACTGAGTAAACGCGTTTCTTTTCCTGATACCGAGACTGCAGAAAATCGATAACGGCACGTAAGTATACTTCTCGTCGCGAAGTCGAGACTGGTATGTAGCGTCTGGCAAAAATCCAAAATTTGATTTTATATTTTTTGCCAAATTCGCAGTAAGGTCTGCTTGCCAGAGTATACACTATTACTACTACCTACTTATCAATGCAAATGCCATCGTTTGTGTTCAAAGATTTCATTATTATGTATATTTGCATAAAAATACAACGCAAAATCGCGTGATTTATTGTGGCAGGTACAATGAGACGCATCAAATTACACACGAATATTATTATAATTTGAAATAAACCAAAAAAGAAAAAAGAAAAATCCCGATTAAATTACGATCAAACACTAGTTCTAGTCGGGCGTATTAATTAATTAATAAACGTGAATAATAATTATCGACGACGTCATTATATAACATATAACGGGACGAGTTGATAAAGAGGAGATTATGAATCGAATAAAATTGTATGCCAATCGATTGGGGTTTGGCGAAAAATTGAAGATAAATCTGACAAATGTTCTTGTTCGGTCGAACCACAGCATGTCTTCGTGACCGACAACCAAGTTGGACCATTTAATATTTTGTACATAAAATTATTATCCGTGGAGAAGAATATAATATAATATTTCATCCATCAGCCTCCATATATGAAATACGTTTTATTTGTAAACAATTGAATTTATGCGAGTTGTAGCTACCCCCAACAGACCGGATATGTTTGTCAATGACTATTGTTGTTGGACGCGTAAACAATGTTTGCATTCGAATTTATCAGTTTTAATTTTTAAGTGTATAGCTGTCTTATCTAGATAATTAATTGTGCGATCAGCTAATCAGCAATGTTTGTATCTATCTGTTGTTTTTGGCCCACGCCATGATAATATAATAGTATATAATTTCATGAACATTTTCAAAAAGTTTAACAATTTGAAATTTTATAATTTCTTATACTAATTTCTTTTCAAATACATCCCTTGATATTATATATAATTATAGTATGTTTTACCTTCATAATTATATTGGATACTATGTAATTGTATTACCATTTAGCCATTTTAATTTTATTTTAGGATGCTAAAGGACATAATATAGAAAATAAAAATACATTTATAACTATAAAAAATGTGCATTTTTATCTATAATCGTCAACATTTTATATTTTTAATTCTGTATGAATGTTGAGTGTATAATTGTTTTTCTACATTTATTGATTTTACCATTTTTTTGGCATTTACGTATGTTTGAATTATTTCAAATTATTATTGTTTATTTATTTATTTTTTAATTATTTATTATGAGTATAGTTATTTTAAATTACATTGTACTAAGTTTTAACACAAGGCCATAAGTAACAACTGTTTATAATCGATAATTGATAAATAATTTGTTTAATTATTTAACACTTTAATTTTAGTTCATATTCACAGTCGTTTGGTTTTTAATTAAATAATTACATTACCTAAGTAAATTAAAAGAAAAAAATTATAACAAGATTTATTTTTTAAATCTTAGTGTTTTGTTTGATGTTATATTTGTTACAATGTAAATTAATGGTATAGTACTAACAATACAATCTCAACAATTAATTATGTTAAGAAAAAAAAATAAAAATACAATTTTCAAAGAAAGTTGAAATTTTAAATTTAAAATATTCAAGTTTACATATCTATACCTACTTATGGTCGTAATTCATGTAAAATCATATCAATGTATACCCGAATTAGTCAATAGCAGCCACAAGTCAAAGGAGTTGAATATCTGTGGCTAGGTGAAAGACAAGCCAATTGTTTTTTTAGTAAAGTTGAAATTAAATGTAAATATTTTTAATATTTTTTAGTTTAATTAACGTAAGGGCAGTGTATATATTATATTGTGTTATATATTTTTTCATGTGTATATATTATAATATATAACAATATAAAAACAGTTTAGCAAATCATACTCTACGCGGTCGGTTCGAGCCGATACTTAATAAATGTATAGTCATTATTAGACCGTGAATTATTTTAATATGCATTTGCATAATATCTACTGTATAATATGCAAATGCACATAATCGTATTTTTCTACAAGCATATTATGCATGTCTCACGGATTATTTATGTTAATGGCGTATTATATTCGCCTATTTCTATACACGAAATGAATTTCGATAGTAATTTAACACTGTTCGACGGGACGGGATTCTATAGCCATCGTCATAGATAAAATGTTATCGTATAGTCGTCTGCATGTGCACAACAACCCGGGTCATAATATATGTCTTCTGAAATTAAATACTGCTCTATCGCTATAACGCCCTGCAGTGACGTCGAGCTTTCGATTTCTGAATTAAAACTTATTTTTTTGACTACAAATGAATTGGACCCACACCGCAGCTATTAGCGACGTTGCTGCTGTAATATATTGCGACGAGAACTTTGGAATTACTTATAATCATATTTGAGGAATGTCCTTTCTTTTATATAAGTACAATATTTATTATTTACTACAAAACTTATATTTTATTTGATCAATAATTCATGACAGGTGCAACTTTTATATACATTTTTGAATGGACATAATAACATATTATATTCATAAATCATGATCAAACTATCTGCAAGAATATTTTTTTTCTCATTCGATGCATATTTTAATATTTTCTATATGTATATTTCAGACTTGTATACTGCGTACTTGCAAACACAATAATATGATGGAGTTGATTTCTGGAGTTGATTATAATACTCGTATTATAATTCGTACATTATAATACATTTAATATCTGTGCGTATCGTGTGACGTATTGAAGAGGAAAATGGCGTGGATTGACCTCCCTTACAATTAAGCGTTCAAATAAAAAGAATTCCAAAATTTAAAATTTGAAGAACTTATTTTGGATAAAAATGGAAAAAAAAGTGTAGTCGAGTTTTTAATTTGCATACGTGTCTCGAACAGTCTTAACCGATTGAAAAATCGTCAAACGCAATGTGCCGATCGCGACGTGAGGACAAAATAAAAAACCGAAACATACGTGTAAGTATAAATTATTATCATATAATTGTTATTATTATTGTAAAATCGAATGACCAAGTTTTCTCATTGGGACAGGCACCGAGTGGAAATTCGGAATGGACAAAGGAACAAGAGATATTATGACGTCGTCGTAGAGATAATGACAAAAATGTTGTGGAATCCGGTCTTGACGATTTTTTTTCACTATTCGATATTATTATAATATACGAACTAAAACTGGTTTATCAAACAATTTAAGTGTTTACATGTATCGATGCGTGAACTGAGAATCGCGATTATTATCATTTCGAAAACAATAATATTATTTGCGCAAAAGTCTGATAATGGCCGGTGCGAAAATATTTTTTAAAAAAAAAAGCCAAACCAAACGAAAAAGGTCAATTGCCGTCACATAGTTTCTATTGTATCTGTTTTCGCAGCTATCGAAAATTGCGGCGGGATAAGTCGTGTAAATAATATTTAATTTGTAGACACAATAAAACGATATTACGTCGTTGAAAGCTTATAATATTATTATTTATGCATAACACGATAGGAGGAGAACGCACTAATAAGGTTTAAAGGCGAGTTATTTTACTACTTTTTTTTAAACACTTGAGATAAAATACAGAACAAAACTGCACATTTTTAGTAGTTTTAAACCACGTATTTTTTTAAGATTGTTGTATCAAAAAAACCAAAAATTGCATAATTACTTAAAAATGTACAATACCTATTTTAAAGTAAAATGTATTATTTATTATTTAAAAATATAAAAGAAATTTCCGTCAAATATAGTATACCTACTCTTCACAATAATTACATTAAGATTTCATATTGTTTTACATATACAAAAACAATACATTTAATGTTATTTATAAAAACAAGAGATTTTTTTCATTTTGGCTAGATATAGAATAAAACAATTAAATAATACAATTAGTGCTTTTATCAAACGTTTTGCTGAACGTCTTGATAAAAGTTTTCGACGTTCAGAGAATATATCTGGTCTGTAAACTAAAAATTGTGAGCGGTATTTTGCAATAAAATAAAAGTAGATTAAGTGAGTGGATTTTGTCTATTGACCTTTTTGGAGTAGAAATCATAAGTGTGCGGTTTTTGGATACAATCTTTGTAAGTGCGGTCAAGTTAGGTCCATTGTTAAAATATGCCATTTTTTTTTTTAAATACAACTACCTTTAATATAGGTAAGCTCTGAAAGTTAAATTGGTAATCGGTAAAAATATATCAAATTCGTCAAGTGTTCCTTTTCTTATTTTGTCCATTTGATGGTTTTATACTAAGCCATCAAGACATTACTCGCCTCAAAAGTATTATAATTGTTTGCAAACTGAATACAATTTCTAAAGTAAAATATTAAAAATAATATTTATTTGGTAGTTCGTGTACTCTATATAGTGTTATCTACATTCGTTATTATAGTAGTTAAACTGAAAACCGGATGTTCTATTAGACGCACTTGAAATGACACTATGACATTTTTTAAAACACAGAAGGAAAAAAGAATTATGTTTTGACGAAGAGCGATTTCCGTTATCACTAAACAATGTTTACACCCACTACAAATAAAATTTATGTAAATTTTAAGCATAACGATGTTGGTAGCTATAAGTGTAAAAAAAATATATCTACTCATGTCAAGTAAACGTATATTATGTGCTAACATATTATTGTACATGGTCGTAATCAGTGGCGGTAAAATAATTTTGTCATGATGAGAGAGAGGTGTTGCTGATTTATTAACATGCACCATTTGATCATTAAAAGTGGCTACTGTTTAATACATATACAGAGTGATACACCAAGAATGGTCACCGACTTTATTTTCTTTAATTTCTTTGATTTTATTCAATTTCCAGTTTTAAAATTTTTAAATTTATTCAAAGGTTGTATTTTCAAATTCTTGAATTTTTATGTTTTACTTTAAAAGTATACTGTATATAGTGTATATGGTGATACATACTTCTGTTTTTCAAATTAACCGCTCCCCTTTTTACTGTAAAATATTCGGTGGATATATATATATATATATATATATATATATTTTTTTTTGAAAATGTTGATGTACTTAATTCAACTAGTAAGTACAAAAAGTTAATTAACTTAAATCCTAGTCATTCCAATTTTGATTCTGATAGTTAAAAATCTCAGAAAAATTATCCGCTAAATAATTCATAGTAGAAAAGGGAGATTCTCATTTAAAAAACTGAAGTTTGTATCTCTACAGAACACTTCTCAAGTAGCACAAAAAATTTCAAGGATTTGAAAATATGGTCTTGAAATATATTTAAAAATTTCAAAAATCAGACTTAAAATAACTGTATAATTGAAGAAATAAAGAGGATGAGCATGCTTGATGTCGATCATCATGTGTATATAAGTTACTATAAATTTTAAAAATATGATCATAGGTGGCTTCTTTTCTATCCCTTTCCCATTTGAACACCACTGTTTGTATTATTACAGTAAATACAATAAACTAAAACAAAAAAAAACTGATATAATATATTTTAAGGATATACTTTAACTTTTATAGATATCTCAGTTACAAGTATCAAGTTCAACAATACAATGCATAGACTTATGTGGTGTTTTTTTGTTATTTAGACATAATAATTAGGTATTGCTTAATAATGTATTGATACTTATAGGTTGGTGCATGATGTAATTTTTAGAAATGAATCGTTTTACAGGTTTTTGTTTTATACAATTAGCTATTTTAATTTCTAAGACTCAACAATTTAATAGAGGGGTTTCCAAACTACGGCACGTGGGCCGCAACCGGCCCGTGAACAAGTTTTCACCAGCCCGTCAAATGACAGTAAATAATCTAAAAATATGTATGTGACTTTGTTTAAAAAATAATTTCTGAACTTAAAATTCAATTCCAACATCATTTTTCTGACCTTGATGTTAAATCTGAAGAAATCAGTATTTTTCAGAATCCGTTTAGTTATGATATTGAGACGTTGCATAGCACCCTCTACAAATGGAAACAATTGATTTGCAATGTAATAATACATTAAGAATCAAATATCGCGAAGTGACTTGGGTTGATTTCTATAAATTTCTCCCAGATACTCAATACCCAAATTTAAAAAAAATTGCAATTAAATATATTTAATATATCTATATTTCCTACTACTTATTTGTACGAACAAACCTTTTCTAAATTGAAATACGTTAAATTGAAATATAGATCAGCCATGTCTAACAAACATTTTGAATCAATTTTGAAAATTGGAACAAGTAACTCAGAATCTGAATTTGATAAAATGTTCAGCACATCAATTTCGTGCTTCTCATTAATAAAAAAATATTATTAAAATGAAGTATATTTAAGTAGGCATATTGTAAGAATTATTTTTTAAATATTTAAAATTACATATATTTTTACAAAATTAAAAATTATATGTGTTCATACATTTTGGCCCGCTAAGAGCTTTTTTTTTATTATTTTATGTGGCCCTCGAATAAAAATGTTGGAGACCCCTGATTTAGTACACAGCACAAACATTATGTACCTACAACAATGCAAGTTAATTAGGTATTATTTTTTTAACTGAAGTATGAGGATACCTAAGTAAAATTCAGAAAAATACAAAGAAATTCATGAATAACGAGGGTCTTACTGAGAGTGTTATTTTAAAGAAACGTCTGGTTTTATAATTTAAAATATATGTCAAATTAATTGTATCACAATACTATTATTTTTTACATATTATTTAGAAACATACGACCATATTGTGATTTATCATAAATAAATATTGTCAAAATAATCAACGAATCGTTGTTTTTTTTTTTTTTTGTTATTATATTGGCGAAGTTCCCAATAAAGTGAATTTTTGCCAGTGTGATATGACAAAGTGTTAATTTATCTAGTTAAAACACAACAAACAACAATAATGAAAAGGTTGACAAGTGGGTACGCTCTGCTGTACAGTGGGTGTCAAGTGAGGTCAATGATATGGACTTATTGAATTTGAATTCAATGATATAAAATCATTATATACGAAAAACGATTCTGAGCGAAGACGGTCTGTCTACATAACTAAGTGTATTTTATGATATTATTGCTATTAAAATAATTAATTTTACTATTAATAACACAGTAGGATGAATTAATTTTTGCAGAAAATATTTCATTTGAAAAATTAATTAAGTATATAAAATATAATAACATACTTTAAAAGTTTCAAGCACCCACAAAAAATATTTTTAAATTACAACTAAATAAGAATATCGTTATTATTTATTTAAATATCTAATTTCGTCTAAATTTGAACTTAAAATGTCTATAAAAATTATTTTTTTAATTTTTTGTTTAAACTATTAAATACTTAAGAAAAACATTGTTTTGAATTTTCAATCCTTAGTTATAAAAACTGAGCGTTTTATAAATTTTTAACCACAAAATAATTTGAAAATGTTGGATATTTTGATGTCAAATTTTAACTTAAAATGTCTATAAAAAATTATTTTTTTTGATATTTTGGTTACACTATAAACTACTTACAAATAATATTATTTTAAACTAAATTTTTTATTATTATCTATAAAAACAATATATAAATGTTTAATTACAAAAAAAATTGCTAATATTCGATGATGAATTTAGGTCAAAATTTGAAGTTTAAATGCTTATAAAAACAAAATTGTGCCAATATATACTTTTATTATTTTTGATCTATAATTTTAACAACTTATGAGGAATCTTGTATAAAATTTTCAAGAAATTTGACCCAATAACATTTTTTTTATCGATATTTAAAAAAATACATTTTGAAAAAAACAAAAATTTCGTAGACCTACAATTAGTTCAAAAATTGTCAAAATATTTTTAAATTTTTTCATGTATAGAAAATGATAATCTAAATGTTTGGTGAAAATTTCAAAGATCTACGGTTATTCCTTTTTGAATTATATTAAAATATGAAAATTGTTCGCGGAGAAAACGGGTGAATATCCAATGTCTAATTTCAAATGCTCATAAAAAATTACATTGACTTTTCGATAATTTTTTTTTTTTAAAAAAAATAGAAAATCTAATAAAGATCCTTGTGTTGAATTTTCAAATTTTAGATTTGAATAGAAAAGTTTTTATGAATTTCCTAATCAAAAAAAATTGCAAAATTTCGTGATTTTTACGTATTTTCTCGAAATTTCAACTTTTGATGCTTATAAAAAACTATTACATACTTCCGCGCAACATTTTTTTTTTAATTATCACTTATAACAAGTTATTGAAGAACATTGTATTACATTTTCAAGTTTTTTGACCAACTGAAAAATTTTTTTCGGCAATAAAAAAAACCTAAAAATTTATTAGACTTAAATAGCTTAAAAAAGTGAAAATATTTTGGAAATGTTATGATTTGATTCCATTTTTTCATTTAATAATAATTTTATTAAAATTCTAATTTTTGGAATTTTTAAGCTACTGAAGGAGTGTCCTGTGGTTATAAAAACTTTTGTTGTTCAAACAAAAACCTACTTTTTTACTATAAATAATTATTATATATATTGATAATGATTATTAAAATAATAATTATTATTCATAATTATTATTCAGTGTATTTTTTTTAAAACTGTTGATGTATTCAATTCAAAATCCAAACTAGTAGTTTTTCAGTTTTTAAAATGTCCATACTACTTAACAATAATAATCCTTCAAAATGGTTTTACAAAAATATCAAATACATGTAATCTATGGATTATTTTTTTATTTATTCATCATACTTAGACATTTTTATAAATTATAAACATTGATAGATTAATATTAATTACTAAAATTTTCAAATTTCTTTAGCCTTCATATTTTTAAATCAATTATTATGGAATTTTATTAGCCTTAATACACAAATAAAATAATTTAAAAACTATTGGTACAAATTTTGATTTTGGTACATCAAAGTTTTAAGAATAATTTTCCGCTCATTAATTTTCTGTTGAAAATGGGGGTTCTTATTTTGAAAATAGAGGTTTTTATCTTCACAGTACACTCCTTAAATAGCACAAAAAATCTCAAGAATTTTAAAATAAAGTTTTCTAGTTTATTTAAAACTTCCAAAAATCAAAAAAAGAATTTGAAAAAATTAATTATTAGATGAAAAAATGGTAGTGCGCTTGCTTGGTGAATCGCCTCAAATAACGTTTAAACAAGACCAAAATATTATTTTCAAAAATTGTTTTGAACACAAGTATACAACGCCACGTATTTTTTTTTTTGTGTTCATTAATATTTGCGAATGGCCTGCCGTCATCGGGCTGTACAGCACTATTATGCTCCTTCACGCGTATAATTTTAAAGAATGACTTTTGTTTATATATACCAAGACCAACTTGATAATGATCACTCATAACCTTGGGGAAATGAATACACAGTTCAAAAAAAAAAAAAAAGATAATAATAACACTATTTTTGATTCATCTATATTATAATAATATATTATAGTTATCTAAATAACGTCCAAACTTCGGCTGTAAAACAAAAATCCAAATTATTTTTCAATTTCTATCCGTCAACTGTTCTGGCATAACCGCCGGATAACAATACTTCCGCATTTTTGAGATTGGATGAAAAACTTTTTCTCGGAGCAAAGATGTGTTTCTCATACGTTAAAAATATTAAAACTGAAACATTTTACGTCAAAACATTTGTAGATATCCAGACAACTTACAACTGCATTTTTTAGTGATTATTTCTATGAGACGCCGTTACATTATTATTAGTTTTTTTCAATTAAACGATCAGTTGAATCGAACGCGTTCCAGTAATTGTTGTATAGACGAGACGATGACGTTTCTTTGGAATTCTGTACCGATTGCTGCAAAAACAAAACGGTCAAACAATCTTTACGTCATTGGTTCGGAACCCAAATCATTTTTTGATCAGTTTATGCTTGAAACATGCACGAAATCGTATTTTAAACGCCATTATTGTTTACAAATACTTTGATCAAATTTATTTTTCACTCTGAAAGGAAATGTGCACGTGTTTTATTAAACGAACCTTTTTTCAATATTTCTTTTACACTTTGTCCGTTTGTCGGAATCAGTTTTTCGCTCCGTTAACTGTTCTGCAAATATTTGCATTTTATATTTTTCTCGTACCCTAAAAAAAATTCAAGCGCTTGTCAAGCTATACTACCTTATTCGTATATTAGAACTAACCTGGCTTCTAATAATATTTTTCATTGTTGTAAATCGTTTTCCAACAGGTCGCCGATATGGGAGACATTATGTGATATTGTATGATGCTTATTTTTTATATCACGACATGAAAGGACTGTGATTTCTGTGATGTTATATATTCTTCGTGTCTATATAATTCATACATCCATCATGTAAAGACAAAACAAATCTAAAAATAGGGAAATTAATTTAATGTGATTTCTGAGATGTCGTTCGTGCCCAATTCATATATACGTCCAACATATTATAAAGACGCAAAAAATCTAAAAAAAAAAAGGAAATTAACTTACTATTATTTCCGTAATGTTATTCATGCCTAATTCATAGATATATCTAACGTATTATTATGACGTAAAAATGCTAAAATTGAGAAATTAATTTAATTGGCAATGATACTAACACGTTTTTACCATACACCAATTCAATGGTTACAAGTATATAAATATGTTCGTTATAATTATTATTTTTCACAAAGCTGTTTATACACACAATTTCGTCTAATGTACTTCAATCCTCAAGTAAACGTCCATCATAGCAAATTTGCATTCAAAAAACTAATTTTGTGTGTAATTAAATGTAATATTAGAGTGAATTCACTTGCAATTATCAAACTTGAAGGTGAGCACATTAGCTGTGTTTGTACGTTGTTTTTTTATGATATTTAAATTGCTGAGTAAGTTATGACTTATGAGTATGTAAAATATTACAACATAAAAGTATGAACGACATATAGTATTTGCTTGTGTACCTTTAAGTTCGACGATAAATCAATTTTATTCATTTCAATTTTAAATTTCTCACCACAAAATTGGTTCTATTTTGTGTTCGCAAATTTGCTATATTGTTCACGTTTGTAAGACATGAGGATGTCCTTTTAAATATATTTAATTATGTATTATTATTCAGATTGATGAGATATATTACGAACGGCCTTAATATAGTTTTGATTTTTTTTATTGAAATATTAATTAACAAATATTTTTTGGAAAAAAAACCAGTGATTATATAAAATATTTAATTTTTAAATTTTTTTTTTTGATTTATTTTGTTCAGTTATTTACAAGTTTATCTACTGCGATATTCTATTACTATTCCATATACTTAAACGTTTGCTAAATTATATGTTTAATTATTGTTTTTATATTGAGTAATTTGAAGTCGTTCATTGCATAAACGAAAATACTAAAAAACAAAACGATTCGATCGTTAAATAGGTATGCTTATAGCCTAAAGGTAGGTAATGATTTATTAATTGTTTTTATATATAAATATTTATATCATATTATTATAATATTTTAGTATTCCATACCTCATGGCATACAACATAATCGTAATCGTTCTGATTTACTATTACCCATTTCGGTTCTACAAATGTGTGCTAATAGCGAATAACACCAAACCTGTAAATTGTAATCAATTTTATTTAAATATTAGGATTAATCTACACTTCATAAATAAAATACTTATTTATAATACTAAATTATATTGTAGTCGGCTGTGGTCTGTGTAATCCACACAGGGCGTTTCCGGATTTTCCACAGTACCTTTAATAATAAATCTCGCGTTGTATGTGTAGCAAATGAAATGGAAAACCTATTTTGTGTCTTAAGGGTGGGTAATTGATAAGTTTTTAATTTGTTGTTTTATTGAGACAGAGATTTCACTAAGAGCCTTTTCGTTTACCAATTGGTAGCGTGGGTTATCCACCCATTTATTATCCGCTCATATTACCTTCATGCAGTTGTTTCCACCGATTTTGTTTTAAACTTACTCACAAAAATTGTTTTAAATGTATTATATTATATCTTTTAAATATTTTTAAGTATAGATATTATATAATACTTATAGTTATTTATTAATAGGCAATATTATAAACTATAATTTATTTGTTATAAAATTTAATGAAATATGTACACATTTTTTGGAATTAGCTTACAATTTATTTATAATGACGTTACAGATATATTTACCTTTTTTTTTTCAAATTATTTAAAAAAAGCTGTTGTCTATAACATTTAAAGTACACATTTTATACTAAATAACTACTTATTACACATTATAGTAATAATATTTGTCACAAGATTAATTTAAATTATAAACATTTTTTATATAATTTTTGAACAAAAAGACAAATGTTTAAAATATCCTTTTAAATGTCTGTAGTTATAGAACGCTGTTTGTTTGATGATGATTTAAAAAAACATTTTTATAATAATACGGTGAATGGTATGTTCGGATTTTTCAACGATTCAACTAAATAATTATTTAAAGTTAGATTTTATTATTATATGTATAACCATAATTGACGATCAATAAATTTTTGATTACATTGAATATATAACGAAAAGCCCTTATAAGTTATTATTTATAATTTTAAATATTTTATATGTCTGAGAAAAATATGAAAAATGTATTATCATCATCGTATGAAAACTAAACAGTATAAAAACTGAACAAATAATTTCTAATATGTATTATTTTACCAACTAAGTTTGAAATTAAAATAAAAAAATAAAATGATAAGTAACAAAGCCATAAACCTAATATGGGCGGATAAACCAAAACGCCCTTCAAAATAGGGTTTTCGGGGACGCCCATTCTCGTGGTGTGTTTGTAGTTTTGCAGTGTTATGTTTGAAATTTAAAATAAAAATACGAGATGGTTATCGCAAGTGCCGTTAAAAATCCTTTAAAAGTAAAACGCCAAATCGTTGTCGATGTTTGTACAGAAAACCAGGAAACGCCCTGTAGTGTGCCTACTTGCCATCCAACACTGGACGTACAAAATAATAATAAAATACAACGTTCATTATTACTTTTCTGACGAGCTGCGCTCGTGACCTACATAATATAATATGACGACAATATTAATAATAATAATATCCTAATACACGTACGTAGTCTTTTTTCATAACCTGACACACATAATATTTTATTATTATGTTATATATTATAGCCGTCGATCCACAATAGGTAGATGTAATATACGGTTTCGGGTTCGTCAATAATTTACAGTGAATACGGTCGATATTTTTGTGGTTAATATTACAACAGCAATAATATTTTTACCATAGGTAAACTCTCATGTTCTGCCCGTCCTGATTTGTCTATATGCGACGACTTGACGACATTATACGACAACTCGGGGTAGTGGATTATTAATTATTGGAGACTGGAGAGATCGTAATGTTATTATTATTAAGAGGTTGTCAGCGCACTGTTTGTTTTTTTTCTCTCTGACATAAATCAAATGCATTCACGAAAAATCATTGTTGTTTTTTTATGTTTTTGAGTAATCTTTCAATCACCCATTATAAAAATTATAGAAAATAATATTTTTCGTAGTATGACACATCGATTTGTCTAAATATGGTCTCAAAACAATTTCATTTGTCTTTATTCATCATGATGTCTTCTCAATACGTCTGGTATGACGTTATCGTGTTACCGATTCGTTATAATAATAAAGTCGCGAAACAGGAAGTGGATTGGATGTTCACCTTAAATAGACAGCCACAATATTACACGTATATTATACAATATTAAGAACCCAGCAGTTAATATTATTTAGAGATAAATATTTATAATAAAGTAATATTCCCTCAGGCACGTGGCCAAGAATTTTTTTAGCTGTCTTAATTTTATTTTTAAAAATAATTTATGAGGGGTACCTACCCACTCTACTATAGTTATCATTCGTAATATTGATATACTATCAACAACATATTTTGTGAAAATCTAAAGCATATAATTAATATACTTCTTGCACAAATATGATTAAAGAGGAGGGGGGGGTGTTTCAACATCCATAACACATCCCTGACTACGCTACTGTATCCACACTTATACAGTGTACTCGGTTCTAACATGACGGGGGCAGGGTGGCCAAAAGTTTTGATGACCATCTGTTAAAAATTATTTGTTTTGTGTAAAAATGTTAAATTCACCAAATTCGTCAAAATATTTTATTTGTAAATTATATCTTAATATAATTTTCCTATTAAATTTTTTCTTTTTTCATTATTTACCACTTAGATTCAGGGTTTACAAATGTTATAGGAATGTTACATAATATGACAAAAAACAATTAAAATTTGTAAGCTCAATTAAAACGAAAAACTGTAAACAAAAAATAATTAAATACCACAACATAAAACATAACGACTAATAAAATGTATAATATATCATTAAACAAACAAGACGTAAAACAAAATAATTTAAAATTCATTTACTTTAAAGTTATAATATCTATTGGTTTCATAGAAATATTTATTCCATGTGATTTAGCAATCAATCCAAGAATTTATTATATTTCGTATCTGAACTATTCCCGCCCGCATTAAATATTATTTTAAATGATTTTTAATGATTAAACAATAAACGAAAAAGTTGTGGGCATAACATTTTAGTTTTAAATAACAATAAACTCAAAACTTGTGTAACGTTTAAATTCTGAATAACGATAAACGCAAAAGTTATATATAACGTTTAGATTGTGAATAACATAAAACGATCTTTTTTTTTTTTTTATCTCTAGCCTTGTCTTGAATAACTTAGGTAGTACATCATGTGACAACTACAATCAGTAGTTCTATAACTTAAATCATGGCATAAACGATTTTAGAGAGTTAAATGAAAAGGTGGTTAGGTAATACGAGTAATGGGCGTGAAAAGATGATTAGAAAATTACAAATTGGGAATTAAGTTGTGAAGACATAAAAAAAATGTATTTAAAAAATCGTCAATAATTATTGTTACTTATTTATATTTATTTATATTTTTGTTTTATTGCTAATTTTATTTTTGTTTAGTCCTCGTATTATTATACACCATAAATTTATTAATTTGTATTTTTAATTTCAATACAGACTAAAACAAAAATATATTAGGATACGCTTTAGTTAATCGCGAGGTAAGTTTTGAATGAAACTAGAGGCTACTGATAGTTGTTTGAATATCGATGATATTGAAAACGAGGACTATATTTTCAGACTAAGTTTAAATATTTCGTAAAATGTAATTACGACACAAATAATCACAGAATTTTTTTATTCTCTCATCATCAATTTGTATTATAAAACCAAAATATAAAAAGTTTGGCAGAATCGATAATATACATGCAAGTTATTCTGCAGTCGTCTAGAAAAAAAAA
>JACXSJ010004047.1:0-16617 GCA_014851325.1 Pentalonia nigronervosa
CAGAATATTTTTTTGGAACCGCATTCGAATTAAGCCGTGACTTAGGATCAACTGGATTAGAATACTGGTCTCTATTAAAATGTTCAGAGCATAAAAACCGATTTTTAATTTTTTTCGGACTTATAGAATCCAACTCGACATTACCTAAAGTTTGAAGTATAAAGTTACTAGGTTTGGTTAAATTTGAATTAAATAGGAACGTTATTTTATAAAAATAAAAATAGGCCACTCGATACTTACCGGAATGGATTATCCACTTTTTTAATAAATTAATTTCGGAAGGAAAGGTGTGAAATCGGGTTTTTGTATTTTTTTGCATTTTATTACAATTAAAATACGAACATTTTCTTCTCGACATTATGGTGTAATAGAAGAAACGTAACAGAATGTGTTCACGATCACGATACGGCAAAAGTCGGTTGTATAACCGACTGTCAAATGTATCAATTGGAAAATAATAATTATTCACCATTATCGCATGTGTGTCAGTGTGTATGAAACGTCGGGCCATTGTATTTTACCGAAACCAAAAGATTCTTTATAATCAATGTTTATTATTAGTATTTCGCCGACGGCCAGAACGACACGCCAACGAAAAACCGGCCAGTAGGCAATCTATAGTATTTATAATCAATGCTAAAACCTCAATCTATTTAATTCTTGATTAAAATTAAATAATCAGTAATCACAATCATAATTTTGTAATAATTAAAAAATAATAATGTGATCTAAATAAATGTTACACCGCCCGACCGCGAACGTGCAGGGAAAACAAACTACATATGTATATTGAATTTACATTGTATCAAATCGCTCGAGACATTACTGTAGTCAATCATAGAAGAGGTACCTCTCCTGACAAGTGACAACACTTTATTCGCCGTCAGCCAGACGTGACACCAGCGATTGCAATGTTACCGTGCACAACTAACAATGCGCTCGCAGCGCAGCCTAACGATACTGTCACATTAGCACGCCAACGAAAAACCGGTCAGTGAGCAATCTATAGTATTTATAATCAATGGTAATACTAATATTTGGTATAATTATCAGGGTTACAACTTTTACTTGTACTGCAATAACAACTATAGGCATTATAATAACTACTATAAAAATATTATTATTTCAGCAAACATATATTTTTTTTTATATTACATAAAATATATTACCTTAGATGAGTCAAAATTTTGTGTCTTAGGGCTAAACTTTCCTGTTGTCTTCCATTTGAAGTTTGGCGTTTGCAAAGATTTATTTATATGTTTTTTTTTTCATATTTGGTTCTAAGATTGGTGTAACATTTTGAGCAACTAGCACTTCTAGAAAAACGTCAGTCGTTTTATATGTTCCTGGTAGATCTAAAATAGATATTTAGTGAAGACAATTACTATTTATTATATTTGTATGGTACACTAATTAGGAATTAGAAACTAATATGTAACACATAACTGTATTTACCTTGTTCGACATTATCATAAAAAGATGGAATTATTTCTGCTCTCTTATGTGACAAAGGTGGCGATGCTAATGTATCTAATGAACAAAAAAGATTTTATATAAATAATTTATAGTTTTATAAAAATAAAAAAAATGAAATATTAAAATTACCTGAATCATCATCATCAAAACACAAATCATCGAGGAACTCATCACCTGACTCCTCGGTAGCTAATATATTATCCAATTCATTCAAAATATCAAAGTCTGACAACATTTTAAATTGTTTTCGTTGAGAAAACGAATAAAAACACTCGTTGAAATCGTACTTATGACGAAATTTAGTAAATGAAAACATAATTAATGACTAAATAATAATATTTTATATTTTATAAATAGCTCAGTAAATAAAAGAAAAACAATAATAAAGATAAAATATAAGCGCGACAGTGTAATCAAACATTTAATTTGAAATATTTCCGTTTATGAATAATTAATCATAGTTTGGGAACCCTGGAAAATCAAATATTTATTTTTACTTATAACTTCTTTGATAATGCTTGGTTTTTTTTTTTATTGTCTCTTTGGATTTATCTAATCATTTACCATTTGTGAATATTATCACATTATTGAAAACAGTTATTAATGATTTTTAAAGTGATAGGACACATATGTGCGTCCATAGCAGTGAAAGGGTTAAAGTGATAGGACGCATATGTCCGTCCATAGCAGTGAAAGGGTTAAATAATAAAATAAAATAATGTAATATCGTATACAATTCATGCGATACGATAGCCAGGCGATTAGCACTGTCGGTCGCACGTATCGTCTGTCGCTCGCGTCATTATCAAATTGCGTAGTTGGTGGATCTCCATTCACTTTGCTAGGATATCGAGCATGGCAAAAATTGCGTCGCGTGCATATCGCGTAGTGTGCGGAGGGCCTAAAGCTATGTCCACACTAGTGCGGTTTCGTCTTCAACTTTCTATTCAACTGGCGTTTCAACATTCAATTCATTTTGAGCTTGTTAAATGCCTCTGTTGAACGAATTATACGCATGCCTTCCTCTGTCCACACTATGTCGTCATCACGCAGTCAATTTTCAGCGTGTTAATAGAAAACATGTCGGATTCATCGTTGCTTCTCGGGGTTAGTGCGGGGTATCTAATTATTGCGAGTGCAAAAAAGAGGCGTGATAAAAAAAAGCGTTCCATATGGATGAAAAATTATTTAAAAACACGACATTTTGGTATCATTGATGATTTGCAATTAGACGAAGACATTGTGTTTAGAAACTTTACGCGAATGTCCAAAACGAATTTCTACTATCTGTTAAAAAAAAATCGAGCCGGAAATAGTAAAACAAAATACTTGTTTTAGAGAGGCAGTACCAGCTAAAATTAAGTTTTTAATAACCATCAGATTTTTAGCTACCGGAGATTCGTTTTCATACCTAATGTACTTGTTCAATGTTTCCAAGCAATTTATATCAGAAATGTTGCCAACTGTTCTGAAAGCTATAGTGAATGCTCTACAGAATTATATCAAGGTAAGTGAATGTATTTATAAAATTAAACATAGTTATAACATTTTTAATTGAATACACAATGGCGTTTTAATATAAAAATTAATTTGTGGTTTTAATATTATATATAACAAAATTAAGAATAAGTTTTACGTTTTAATATATATATATATATATATATATAAAAATATGAATAAAATAAAATAAAATAAATATGTATGTGAAATTACTCATTACTGCGTGTACTGAATAATAAATACTCATCGAGTCCACACATTTCATGTGTGGTCGGGTGATTAGCAGTGTTCACCATGAGGCCAGTTGAATCATGATATGTAAATGAGGGACTGTCATTTTCACAAGTGTCAAATGAGGTTGCCGGAGATTCAGGCGGCAATGAACTTTATCTTTCACTCGTCTCTATTTTTTTCATTTGTAAGTTAAAGAGCATATTGGTTACCTCACATTTGGCTAATATTTGATTTAAAGGTTTGAGTTTTCTGATATTATCTGCTACAAAAGTTCCAAACGTACTCCATTCATTTCTTCTCTCAATTTCATCAGCCTCTCTTTTCATAAATTTGTACGCCTCATCTTCTCTCTCATCCCGATTATTTCTTTTCAAATTTCTTTTTGTCCTTATTGGCTAAAGAAACTCATGTTCTTCTATGACAGGATGCGATTGGTTGGAGATATTCCCATTTCCACGTGGTAGTTCATCTTGTACATCTTGTAATGATATTAAATTTATAAAAATGAGCTGATACAGGAGTTGGGAGGGATACATGAGATGAATTGATAGGTTAGGAATTTTACGATACATTTTGGGATTATTTTATGTTATAAAAAAAATGTAATATATTCTTATTTAACGCATACATTTTTAAAATTGAAGCATTATTTCGACTACTGATGGTGTAAACAGACACAAAAAAAAAACATATATCAATATATCATTTATCATAGTAAAATCAGTACATTCTTCACTTCGTTCAGAATCTAAAATAAAATATAAAATTCCACTAATTACGGGTACCCAGATAAAAGGGCGAAATAGTACTTTCAATTAGTGTTCAGATTTAAAGCCAAGAATTATACATTATTGTTTTTAAAAAAGTTTTATTTCTTTACTAACAGCTACCCTCAAATGATCATGAATGGAGATCTATCGCAGAAGAATACAATAAACGATGGAATTTTCCTCACTGTGTCGGCGCCATCGACGGCAAACACGTCATAATCCAGAAACCAGAAAACACAATAGGCGAATTTCATAACTATAAAGGAACAGACAGTATTATTCTATTGGGAATAGCGAATGCTAACTACTGTTTTACGTATATCAAAGTTGGATGTCAAGGCCGTATTTCAGATGGAGGCGTATTTAAAAATACTTCGTTCTCCAAGAAACTAGAAAAAAATGAACTTGGTTTACCGGAATGTGAAGCACTGCCTGGTCGTATGATGAAACTTCCGTATGTCTTAGTTGCCGATGATGCGTTCGCCTTATCAGAAAATATTATGAAACCATACGCCACAGATTTGAACAAAGGATCCCCAAAAAGAGTATTCAACTACAGGTTGTTCAGAGCGCGTCGTATTATAGAAAATACTTTTGGGTTGCTTTCAGCGGTGTTTAGAATATTCCGCAAACCCATAGAAATAAAAGTTGAAGAAACAATAGTTAACATTGTTTTGGCTTGTGTTTACCTTCACAATTTTTTAAGAATGCAGCCCGATTCCGCAAAGTTTTATTTAACATCAGGGTGTTTTGATAACGAAGATTCTAGCACAGGAGAAATTATTCCAGGATCATAGAGAGAAATAACCTCTGGTGATACTGGTTTAAGACAACTTAGATCAATTCCACGAAGAACAGCGTCTAACGCAACAAATATCAGAGAAGAATTTAAATCATACTTCATGTCTGAAATAGGATCATTACCATTTCAGGACAAATACTTGTAAAATATTTTAATTAATTATACAATATTAGATTATAAGAACTTATGAAGCAAATAAACTAATAGACTAAACTACTGCAAGCTAGTATGATTCTGAGTATACTATATAAAATGCACTAAGAAAGAAAACTTACTTCTTCGTTGTTATTTAGGCTTGCAGGGTTATCATCTTTCTCACTTTCCTTAGTCTCCCTTGGCGTTGTAGCGTCGGAAATAAAAAGTAACGATTTATATGCGAACCACGAGGAAGTATAGTTTTCATCCGTAACTGAACCGGATTTCTTTTTTAAAACTTTTTGGCGTTCTTTAGAGAAGTAGGAACGCAAACTCTTTATTTTCAATTTTACAGCTGCCGTGTCCATATTACATTTTTTGCTGATCTCGTCAAGAGCATCGTTTCTTTTAATTTTATTAGTGTAATGTTTATGATTGTTATCCCACAATAACTGAAACGATCTACATTAATAATGATAAATACATATAATTTTTATTGTATTATATTATATTATTAGCGGTGGTGCCAGACATTTAAAACTGAAGGGAAGCCAAAAAAAAAAAAATCTAAAATCCTTAAAATAAACTTATATTACGAAAAAAGATTATGATAATTAATAATATTATAAATAATATAGGACTAGAATAATTAAAACATTTTTATGTTTTAAAATAAAAATCAACATCGAGAACCATTTATAAATATATGTCAAACATTGTATTCATAACTAATCTATAAATAAATAGTTTTTCTTCATATCAGTAAAAACATCAAACTATTTTGGTAGTTAAACGTTTAAATATCATTATTGTTGTACATAATATTGTATTCAAATATTAATGAAACTATGAAGGAAAAAAATTGTTAATAGTTAAAATTAGTTAAAGGTTCAATAGGATTATTTTGAGCCAGTATGCTCGAAATGTGTAAAATAATAAAATGTATAATTTATATAATAATATAATCTATAATGTTAATATAAAACATTATAGTTTTATTTCTATAAATTGTAAAAACTTTTTAATGAATTTTAAATCAAACCATAATTATTATTTATTAAACTTAATAATAAACATTTAATTATTAACATTAATATTGACGCTATTTAATTAAATATATAATACTAGTACTTACCTATATTCTTCGATGAAACTTAATGTCAGACTGGTCTTCAGCCATATTTTATTTATTTATTTTATTATAAATTTAATGCATAAATTAATTAAAAATTCGCAGCACGCACGTTAAATTGAACGAATTCCCACTAAGCCCGGGAGAGCTTGCGCTACAACATGCGTCACGAAATTAGACCCATTCAACTTGAAAAGGCATGCGCTGTTGCATGCTATTCCGTTCAACTCTCCTTGCGATATGATGCATGCCCGTAACGCAAGAAAAAACGCACTATAGTGTGGACATAGCTTAATACAATTCTTTGTATGCACAGCGGCATCGCCAACGGCGGCAACATCGTCAACAACACCGATCATAGCCGACTACGGCGACCAATCACAGAGCGAATAGACCCGTCCAGGGGGCGAAATTTGAAATCGTGTCACGGCGACTCTTTTAACTTGCCCCCTCTACCACTATACAACGCCAACCAATCTACCGTATTATCACAGTGCTATTATCATTTAATACATAGATAAAATATTTAATATCAATTCAATATTATATTTTTATTATAATATATTTAATTAATGTCAATAGACAATAATGTATTTCTAAAGTCAACTTAAAATTAACACTCACTTATTCCACGTCAATAATGTTTTACAAAAGTCAATTTAAAAGTAACACTCACTTATTCCACGTCAATAATATTTTACAATAAATCAATTTAAAAATCACAACACTCACAACTTAATTAATTATATACATAATAAATAAAAATATTCTAAATGTCATAGGTTAGGTTATTATTTGGTGTTATGTGTAGCTCCTAATGTTTTATTTGTTTCTACACAATAAGATAGTGAATGTGACGTTTTTGGAGTTTTTGATAGCAATTGTTCTGGATCGAATGGTTTACGTTTAATTTGAGGTAAATGTTCTGACACTCGTTTCCATTTAGGGTTTCTACCAGCAGCTAGATTTTTTCTCTCTCCAATTTGGGTTGTTCTTCTAGACCTAGCAGTGGGCTGTGTTCCAATTTGTTTGTTACCTATCAATTTTGGTTTCTTGGAGTTTGGATTTAAGCCGCAATACTTCCCAAATTTTTGCATTGCAGAAGAGAGGCATGCATGAGTTTTTACATTGTTTTGAAATGAATTCACAAATGATTTAATAGATGGTAAAAAATATTCTTTATCCGAATCAAATGTGCTTTTCATTTTTTCAATTGCATCATTAAAATCGTTCATTACTTGATCATAACTTTGACTAATATCCTGACTATCAACAATGCATTGCATTTGATTATTTTCTGCGGTTTGTGTAATTGAACTAGTATGTGCATTTTCATCGACATTATTATTAGTGACACATTTTGTTTCATTATCTGCTGAACCATACCATCCATTTTTAATATCTGAATTTCCAGAAGCTATAATGTGTATTTTTTTCTTATTTCTTCTGTTGTAGGTAAACAAAGATTTAAATCCATTTTTAAATCTAAGGCAATAACTATCTGATGCTTACATGGAAATCCAGTATTACCCTGGGGACATGAACAAATTCCAAGGTCTAAATCTACATTGTACTCGGTTTGTTTGTGTTTGTTTTTGACTTCAAAAATTAAAGTATTATCTATTTGTTTGTACTCCAAATTATCCTTTTCAGATTTAAAAATATTATATTTGTTTTTTAAGTATTGTGGTGGTCTATTTGCTGATATATCAAAAAGTTTTATTTCATAAAATGCTTCTAATTCATTAACTATAAAAAAGAATAGCTGAACGGGAGAATACGCTTTAGTTCTCTCCAGAATTACATCCTTGATAATTTTCATTCCAGCCTTGCTAATATTATTTGTGTTTTGACCTCTAGTTAATAATCCTTTTCTAAAACATAATGCCCACTGTTCTTTTCTATTGTATAAAGTATTCAAATATGATATAAACTTTGGATACTTCTTCGCCAAGTTATTTTGAAGTGCAGCATTAAATTTATTTGTTAACTTTTCACTATTTTTAGAATAGATCATCTCTTTTACCAATGAGTACAAAGATTGACGATGTAAAAGGGGTACACCATGGTTAGAGTCCCATAGATACCTCCAAGCAGCTTGCAAAATATGGAAAATACATAATAAAAGGGTCGATTCCAGAAATACTTTATTCAGTGCGCTTCTTTCGGCATCTGAGTTGTCGTACATAGACAGTTTCGGTCCTTTTTCGCTTCTACCAGCCAGTGCACCAGGTAATAATAATTTTTTTCCACAGTTCCAAACCTTCTGTAATTACAGACGTGGATTCACTAGTTTAAAATTATTGTTCCTTTAGGTAGACCTCCTGAACAACTATTAGAGTATATCATGAATACTTTACAACCAAATCTATCAATGTTTCCAGAAGCATCTATGAAGAGTATCTCTCCGCATTCATCGAATCCACAGCTTATACGTTTCATTAACGGTGTTTGTATAGTAATAGCAAATTTCTGATCTTCAAGTACCTTTATTGCCGCCATATCCGAGTTACATTCTATATTGTACTCCTCGACTGCTTCTTTAAGAGATGTCATCATATGCTCGCCGTGTGAATAACCAAAATGTTTTTAAAAGATTTATAATAAAGATAATATACCCATTGTGGATCTGGATGTTCTCCACGATCGCCTGCATATATATAATAACTGTTACCTTTTTTGTTTCTTAATTGTGATTTAAATGTAAATAATGCCTTTGACGGTGTTTTCCCTTCTTCGAATAATCTAAGAAACTTGGTTTCAACGTCATTGGTAGGTCTTCTATACTTTAGAACTTCAGCTCTTAAAATTTCATGATTATGAATATATTTTAACTGAACTTCAGCCTTTGTAGTCAAATTATTATATGACACATCTTCTTCACTGCTTAATAAAATAAAAATATAAAGTAATAAATGCGTACATTAGTTAATTTAACTTACTTATTAGGAAATTCTGATCATAATTGTTCATCATTGACTATTTGTATTCCTAATGTAGCTTTACAATTGAAATATTTTTGACTTGAATTTGAGTTTATTTTTGGTCTGGTATTATGGTGACAACGGTATCATTTCTATAAAAAATTTCCTACATAGTAATTTAATTCTATCTATGAATCAATCATTCGTTCATTAAATATAAATTACCTTTAAAATAATCTCGGAAGAATTTGGTTTTCGCACATTTGTAGCCAAGTAAGTAATTTTATTTTGATCTCGCATTGTTATTATAAAAAGAACAACATCATCAACTCCAAAATTATGTATAAAAAATTTTGCCATGAAGGTTGTTTCTCCTAAACTCGTGTACTCTATTACTGAATATTTGTAACCGGTGGGAATTTGACTCTGAACCACATTTAAATTGTTTAATTTTTTGTTATTCTTTTGATTGTAATATTACTTAAAAATTAATTTACTATTTTATATTACCTGTAAATCAACATGCATAGGCTAACTATTGATTATTTTTGAACTTTCTAATTCTAATGAACCTGGACCTAAATTATCTTGTTGTGTCTATAGATCAGTTTTTAAAAATATATTGTTAAAAGCGGATTAATAAAGGATTATTATTAAATATATTTCTGAGCTGTTTTTAATGTGTACTTGGGTATCAACTTCTTCCAAATGCATCTTCATATGTCTAATCATATTTTTTCTTTGAGTAAAAGCCTTCTCACATTTCAAACATTTGATTGTATTTTCTTTAGGGATCTGTGTTTTAATGTTATGCTTTTTGAGTAAATGTTTTTTTAATGTACAGTTGTGTTTAAACTTTACTCCACATTCATCACAATTAATGTTCTAACAATTCATGTAGTAAATATTAATTATTCAGAATACCAGGATAACAAAAATAAACAAATAAACAAATACATAATATACTATAAAAATGTATATTATATTTTTAAAAAATTCAATAAATATTCACAATTCATGTAGTTAACATTAATTATTACAGTATATATTATAATAATAATTAAAACTCAATATATAATATGCCCCAACTATAAACACACAATAAAATATAGGTAATTTATGATAAGTTATTACTATTATTTAGATATAATAATTAAATATTAAATATTGAGCGTTAAGACATACAAGGCACATTCAATATTTTATAATTTTTTTAATTAACTAGTCTAACCTGATATGACAATAAGAGCTACACACAATATTATTATATTTTAACACCTATGACATGGAGACATTGATTCCATACTTACACTTTCTGCTTTGCTTGAACCTATAATATAACAAACAATTAAAATTCAGATATCAAATATTAAAGTACAAGGGTAGTTTCTTATGAGTTATTTGTGGTAAATACAACTTACTCATTTTAAAACTCTTGGAAAGTTGGAATTACTTTAGTTAAAATAAATTATATTTAATAATATAATTATAATAAAAATATAATATTGAATTGATATTAAATATTTTATCTATGTATTAAATGATAATAGCACTGTGATAATACGGTAGATTGGTCGGCGTTGTATAGTGGTAGAGGGGACAAGTTAAATGAGTCGCTGTGACACGATTTCAAATTTCGCGTCCAGGGGGTCCGGACGTCGCTCGGCAATTCATTTGGATGCGCCAACGCGGTGCGCTCTTAAATGGAACAGAATATAGTAAAACAGTACCACCGAAAAGTTTATTGTTGCCTTTCAAATCTTGCATAGTTCTATGAAATGATTATGAGTCATAGTACACTCATCCCAAATTATTATTACACTCTTTTGCAACACTGTAACCATTCCGCTTTTTTTTTAATGTTACATATTGCATTTGGTTTGTTATGAATGTCTAATAGCAACTTCAATGCTGAATGTGCTGTTCGTCCATCATCTAACAAAGTTGCAGCAATGCTGACGATGCAATTGCCAAAGCAATTTTCTGTTGGGAACGTGTCTTTGCAAGAATTAATGATATTAAGAAACTCGAGACGGCGCGATTAACTCGATAATGACTGACTTGGTCAGATTGTGGCGCTTTATATTAACGGGACAGCGATAGGTGACGCCTACGAACATTCTATAGTCGGGAGAATGAAAAGTGGCCGCTGATGCGATTGCCCCCCGGTGGCAAATTTCTGTAATTGGTTTCCAAACTAATGTGAAAAAAGACGCGTATTTTGAATTATTAAATGCAATGTATTTACATATTTTCATAAAAATATAATGATTATGTCATTTAATAAAAATTAATTACAATGTATGTACAAGTCATATAAAATACAAATTATTAAAAATATTTACAAAATAATAATATAAAATATAAAATATAAAATATGTACATAATTTAAACAATTTAAACTAACATTCTTCATCAATTATGTCGTCGTCATTTTCTTCATCGCCCCAATCGCTGTCGTCCTCTTGTAATATGATGATAATTGGTTCCAATCCTCAATATTTCCTTTTCGTTGTCTTCATTCTGAATTTTTTCCGCGTGTGCAACACACTTTTCCCAATCATTGGGTCATTGCAACAATAGACGCGTGCGCCAACTTTTCGACATCTGCCATCTTAAAAGTATTGTTATTTTTGGCTACCTCCGCTTTAACTTGTGCCCATATCAACTCAATAGGGTTGTACTGACAATGGGAGGTAATCTTATAAATTTGTGACCCATTTGAAGTGCTATCTCGTCCAGCTCGTACCGTTTATACTTTGGAACCAGTTTTTTTATTCGCTCACGTAATTCGGACAGCCGTTCTTGTGGTGAAAAATCAACATTTTTATTTTTCAGCCACTCTTCAACAACGGCTTTCCGGCTATTGCTTTTAGGAAAATTGTCCATCAGCATTGAGTGGTATGACGCATTGTCCATGACGATGACTGACGACTCTTCGAGGTGGTTCAACATTGAAATAAACCAATTTTTAAATACATCAGCATTCATAGAAGTATGGTAGTCGCTTTCAAAGTTGCTAACATTAGCTCGAAAAATTAATTTTGAATCGTTAACAAAACCATACTTCGCAGATCCAGCGTGGCAAATAATGAGACGCCCTCCTTTGCCCGTAGGAACTTTTAGTCCGGCGGTCTCTTCAGCATTTTGCCATATGCGTGATCTGCTGTGGTTTTGATTAATCCACGTTTCATCCAAATACACGATAGGACGGGTGTCTTTTTGTTTACGTAGTCTTCATATTTTTCTTAAAAAAGTACAACGTAGTGCAACTATGTCGTTTCTTTCCATAAGGAATTTCCGACCATCGTTGCACTTTTTAAATGAAAATTTCAAATTTTTTAATAACGAACGCATCGACCACACAGATCCTTCCCAAGCGCACTTTTTCTTAACTTCGGTTAAAATTATTAAAGCTGTCGGGTACTCACCCCTGTCATAAAATTCATGGACCGTTCTTCGTACAATGTCAGCATCAAAATCGTCCAACTCGGTTAATGATTTTGAACGTCTATATGTTTTCCGCGGAGACTTGAACGTAGGAACTTGTACTTGTGCCGCATCTTCGAATGTTAAACCATCTTTGCCTTCCTTGCATATGCGTCTCACAGTTCTCTCAGATAAACCACAAGCTTCAGCAGTGACTTTGAGAGACTGTGCAAACATCGACGGAAGAATTATATCTTATTTAGATAGGTCTTTTATAAATTTATAAACATTAAAAATCATTTTTTTTTTGTTTGACTCCGGGTATCACTACCACTTTTACTAGGCATTATATTTAAAAAATATTTAACTGAAAACAGTAATAACTAATAAAAAAAATTATGTAATTTAGTTTCTGAAGGCTAACATAACACGACACAACACTTAACACGTGGAATAATCGTTGCTGAATGACAAATATCAGAACAGAGAAGCAAATGTTGTGTATAAATACACTTTCTTTTTTTTTTTTATATAATTATATATTATATATTATATTATATTATATGGTATGTGATGTGTTGGGAGGAGACCTCACAATATAATAAAACTACAATAACCGAGGGTAAATAGGGAAAAAAAAGGTCTATAAAACCAAAACCGCCCGTACAGCTGGTTCACAGTGAACTGGTCTGACGACGTATACCGATCGCGCTCCTCGATTTTCATTGTGAGAACCCCCGTTTTTAGCAAAAAAAATTGTTGCTATCATATTTGCAAGCGGCCACTTTTCATTCTCCCGACTATAGAACGTTCCACCCGACATGCGGCAATAGCTACCTGCCGCGCGTCGCGAACGTTCCAGAATATTCTCGGTGCTCGATACATATTATTAATAATAAATATTGAAAAAAAACTATTCTATCTTTTAAGTTGGACCATATTATAAATGATTCCCAAATTTTATCAAAATCCGTTCAGTAGTTTTGGAGTTTATCGTAAACATACATCGTGACACGAATTTTTTATATATTTAGATATATAATAAGTTAATCTTTATATTAATAGTAAATAATTATTATAAAATCAATAAATAAACATATTTTTGTAAACTAATAAAGTTGTCTATAATCTGATTTATTTTAAACATTAGATTATATTAAAATCTATTTAATATATACAATACTATACTTATTTATTTATTTAATTTAAATAGGTTAAAAAAAATTTAACACACTTAATGACATGAGTATGCTAATAAGAAGTTGAAATAAGAAACAAGTAAAAATGAATATAGAACACATAAATTACAGATATTGATTAATAATATAATTATAAAGATTAATTAGTTTATATAGCTTATAAAAATTAATTTAACTATAATTACATATATCTCAACTGTTTTTTTTTAAAATTTCTGTATTTGTTCTAACATTTGGGTAAGGTTTTCTATCTATACACATAAAGAGTTACATATTTCATTAAAATTAATATGACGACCGTCAAAACAATTAATTATATTTACTTTACAATCATACAAAAATATTATTTTATTTTTCATTTCATTAATTAATTATTGATCGAATGATTATTTTTTTTATTAAATATATTTGATATCTTAAGATTTTTATATCTTTTTTTATTTTGTTTAAGAAGAAATCTTTTTTGAATTTGATATCTTGCATGAAATTCATCATAATCTTCAATTTCTTTTTCAGTCAACTGTATTTTGTTTAAAATTTGTTCAATTGAATCCATTTTTTTTTCTATGTTTAAATAAAATATTGCGGTAAACAATAAAAATGATTGAATTTAATATAAAAATTTATATTTAAGAAAATCATAATTATAACTGATTATTTAATGAATAGACATAAAGCATAATAAAATTATATATATATTTTCGACTAATATTTTATTTTTCAACTTCAAATATAAATTCAATAATATATATATAGTATAATGTTACAAAAACATAAATAAAAAATGAAATATTGTTTTACTAAACATAACTTCGATTTTTAAAATAATTATATTAATATAAAACTGCTTAGAATCAGTAAGAACGTTGTTGTAATACTAGCACGATTATATTATAAAGGTATTAATATTTTTTATAAAAACTTTTATCATAATCATTCTATGCATGAAGTGTAAAGACTTGGAATAAACGAGATAATTCTAATGTACAGTCAAATCCGCTTAACTCGTCATTGCTCGCGTGTGAGAATTTCCCTCACATAGTTTTTAGGTTGGTAACCACCGGCTTGTGTGTTGTGTTTTTCCCAAATTCATAGTACCTTATGATGAACTATTTAAAAATAGATTTATCAGTTGACTGACACGATTGCGTTCCCATAGCAACACCTATTGCAATCCGAATTGAACTACAATTATAAAACACGAAAATAGTCGTGTTTTGTGAGCAAATCCCTCTACGCGCGAGTAACAGCGTTTGAATTTTGCGTTCATATTTTCGTTTTTACTTGTTTATTTTTTTATTCAATATTTGACTTTTTTTTGTCGTTTATTTTATTTTTTTGAAAGTATTTGTGAGTTAATTACTTCGTGGTTAAATGAAGATATAAAATCACTAAATGATTCGTGTAGTGATGATAGTGAAAATGATGACAATACAATATCTGAAGAAGGACATATTGAGAAAAACTACGAGAGCGACGAAACTACCGAAAACACTGATGAATCAGAACCTGACGATGAAGGTGAGCATGAATACTACTTGGGCAAGAATAAAATTACCAAATGGAAAAAAATCCACCTCCACACAATACCCGTACTGCTCATAACAATATAATTACTCATTTACCGGGAGTGAAACCCCATGCGCGAAATGCAAAAAAAATTATAGAATGTTGGTCACTTTTCTTTCCTGACAACGTTATTCAAGAAATTGTTACATGTACTAACATTTATTTGACCAAAATTAAAATTAATTATGGTAGGGAACGAGATGTTTTGGATACGAGTGAAGACAAAATGCGAACGTTGTTTGGTCTTTTGTACATAGCTGGTATGATGAAAAGTAATCATCTAAATTTATCGGATCTTTGATCAAATGATGGGTTCTCGCCGGAGTATTTTAGAGCTGTTATGTCTAAAACACGTTTTTATTTATTATTACGAGAACCTTGGTTTGATAATATAAATACTCGCAGTGAAAGAATAAAATTTGATAAATTAGCACCTATTCGGACTATTTTTGATAAATTTGTTGATCGCTGTAAATTAAATTATATTGTCGGGGAATATTGTACCATTGACGAGATGCTAGAAGGTTTCAGAGGGAAATGTAATTTTCGGCAATATATCCCCAACAAGCCTAATAAGTATGGTATAAAAATATTTTCACTCGTAGATGCTCGTTTATTTTACACAGCGAATATGGAGGTTTACGAAGGGAAACAACCTAATAATGGTCCATATAATCAAGATAATAGTGCATCAAGTATTATCAAGAGGATGATTTCTCCAATTTCCAAAACTGGTAGGAACTTGACAATTGATAATTGGTTTACATCTGTTCCATTGGCCGTTGACCTGTTAGAAAATCATAAAATTACTATGGTTGGAACAATTAGAAAAAAAAAAGGGGAAAAACCTCCTCTTTTTTTGGACACAAGAAAAAGAGAAGTGAATAGTAGTAAATTTGGATATAGTAAGCAATGTTTATTAGTATCATACGTACCAAAGAAAAATGAAAATGTACTGATGTTGTCAACAATGCACAAGCAAGGAGATATTGATGTAGAGAGCGGAGAACAACGTAAGCCTGAAGTAATGACATTTTATAATCTTACAAAAGGAGGAGTCGACGTTGTTGAAGAGCTAAAAGCCGAATATTCCATAGCAAGAATTAGTTGTAGATGGCCTCTTACCATATTTTTTGCCCTTATGAATATAGCTGGTATAAATAGTCAAATAATTTATAAAGCCAACACTGGTACTACTATAAGTAGACGTATATTTTTAAAATCTCTTGGGCAAGATCTATCTAAACCATTTATGGTACAACAACTGAATTCTAAAAATTTGTCTTTTGATCTTCGAAAACAAATAAATCGTTTCACCGGTCAAATTTCCACACCACCTCAAGAGGACCCAACACCTATAGAGATAGTTAAATGTGCTTACTGTCCTGCGAAGAAAAATCGCTATACCGTGGTAAGTAGAAACACTACTAAGCTCAAATAATTATAA